>PVIY010009047.1:0-74263 GCA_004026745.1 Myrmecophaga tridactyla
AAAGGTGGAAGCAACCCAAGTGTCCATCAACAGATGAATGGATCGACAAAAGGTGGTATATGCATACAGTGGACTATTATTCAGCTGTAAAAAGGAATACAGCAACATAGGACAACACGCGTGAACCTTGACGCTATCATGTTGCGTGAAGTAAGCCAGACACAAAGGACAAACATTATCTGATTTCACCTATATGAAATATTTAGAATAAGCAAGTACATAGTGATTGATGGTAGAAAGTAACTTAGCAGGGGCAGGAGCATGTGTGTGTGTGTGTGTGTGTGTGTGGTGGGGGAGGATTGGGGACTTATTGCTTAATGGGTGCAGAGTTTCAGTTTGGGGTGATAGAAAAGTAAAACAATATATTGTAAATGTAATTAGTATCACTGAATTTCTGTTGTTATCACAATAAATGTAATTAATATCACTGAATTTCTGTTGTTATCACAATAAATGTAATTAATATCACTGAATTTCTGTTGTTATCACAATAAAATTTTTTTTTTAAATCAAGGTTAGTATTTTCCCCATAAATATACATTGGAAAGAAATGTGCCGAAATGCCAGTCCAAATGCTAGCACACCAAATGCTAGTGTGGTATTGTATTTTTGTACTTTCTTTTTCATTTTATAAATTTGATACAATAAATATTTATTATTTATACAGTCATTAAATGGGTTTTATATAAATGAGATTTACTTCTAAGAGTATCTTTAGAGTGAGCTGCTTGGGGACAGCAGTCTGTGATTGTAAACATTTTTAATGGGATAAATCTCATTTTTGTTTGCAATTATGTCTAAGCAGCAGTTACTATTGCAGAAGTAATAACTAGATTTATTTGTGAAATTAAATACAAGCATGCCAAATACAAGTGCTGCCAAATACAAGCATCTGAAACTAGATCTCATTGCTGAAATGTAATGATTTAATCTCAAAAATTTCTTGGCAATATTATACCATATCTTTAAGAGAGTATAAAATGCTAAGGTGAATATTTTCCTACCTAAACTAGAGTTTAAGACTATCATGATTTTTCCACATGCCATTAAACATGACTTTCTTAGTACAAGCTAAATAAGCTGTGTAGGGTATGAAAACAAGGGAGGTATGGTATAATTACCTCTCTTATTTAGTTCCTTAATTTTTTTCAGGGGACAGTCATTAAAAGACTTTTTATCACATACAGATGCTAATTTTAATATATGAAAGTTAAGCAATATAACAGGATAAGAGTACGTGTTGTGATTTCTTCAGATGTATGATTGCCTGAGTCTCCACATCCTCAGGAATGCTCTGTTTCCAGGGGTCCCGCTAGAGCAAGAACCATGGCTTATTTTGGGGAAGGAAAAGGACCCATACACGTGGATAACGTGAAGTGCACGGGAAATGAGAGGTCCCTGGCTGACTGTATTAAACAAGATATTGGAAGACACAACTGCCGCCACAGTGAAGATGCAGGTGTTATTTGTGATTATTTTGGCAAGAAAGCATCAGGTAACAGTAATAAAGGTAAGTCACCTGCTGGGGCCTTATACAAGTCAAAGAATACTATTTGTCAGTTCACTATTATTAGCAGTATTTTGAGAACAAAAATTCCACAAACTAGAATCTGTACACTCCCTTGTTCCTTGTGTTATTTTATTTTATTTTTTCACATGGGCAGGCACCGGGAATCCAACATCTGGCAGGGCAGGTGAGCATTCTTGCCTGCTGAGCCACTGTGGCCTGCCCTCCCTGTGTTATTTTAAAGGCATTGGTTCTTGACAAACTTGCCTAGGTGGGGCTTACAGTGAAGGCAAGGTTTAGGGGCAGGATTCCTATAAATCCATCCCTTCTCTAAATATAATAAAAACTGCCAGATTTGTTGCTATCCTTGAAGAATCAGAATTGAGATTTACATCATAAAAAGAAAGAAAGAAATGAAAATATAAAGACTAATCATAGGAAAGCACTTCTTACACTCCTAACATTTTTAAGCAACAGGGTTATTTTAAGGAATGGATTGCAAAAATAAAATGATCTGTGTAAGTTTTAATCTCTGAAATCTAAAAAAAAATAGAGAAATGAGAAGTAGTCTGTTGGTAGAGTACAGTAAATAGATGTTTCATACCTTGAAAAACAGAAGAGTTCTTAAAAGTTTTGGGTAAAGTTAAATTTTAGTAAAGAAATACTTCCTTAATTGAATGAGGGGTAGAACTAGCTATTTTGGAGAAATTTGTGGTCATATTTTATGAAAAGAACTATCAATCTTTATTTATCTGGATTGAAAAGTCATGTCTTTAATACGTTGGATTTTCTTAAAATCAGGTACATCTATATTTGAAGGTTTTTTTTCTAACGTCTGTCAGTGATGGCCAAAGACAGTCGAGGTATGCCTATATGCTCTTCACTTTATTGCACTTTGCAGATAATTGCATTTTTTACAAATTGAAAGTTTGTGGCAATCATGCATTGTGCAGGTCTGTCAGCGCCGTTTTCCCAACAGGTGTTCACTTTTGTTTCTCTTTGTCACATTTTGGTAATTCTTGCTATATTATAAACTTTTTCATTATTATTATATCTATTATGGTGATGTGTGATCCGTGATCTCAGATGTTACTGTTGTAATTATTTTGGGATGCCATGAACTATGCCTATATAAGATGGCAAACTTAGTTGACAAATGTGTGTGTTTTGACTGCTCCTGCCATTTTCCCTGTCTCTCTTCATGTCCTTGGGCTCTCCATTCTCAGGAGGGTGAGACACAATGATATCGAAATTAGGTCAATTTATAACCCTACATTGGTCTCTGTGTTCAAGTGAAATGAAGAGTTGCCCATCTCTCACTTTGAATCAAAAGCTAGAGGTGAATAAGCTTACTGAAAAAGGCATGCCGAAAGCTGGGAAAGGCAAAGGGTAGGTCTTTTGTGCTAAGCAGTTAGCCAAGTCATGAATTCAAAGGAAAAGTTCTTGAATGAAATTAAAAGTGTATCCCAGTGAACACTTGAATGATAAAGCAGAACAGCCTTATGGTTGATATGGAGAAAATTTTGGTGGTCTGGATAGAAGATCAAACCAGCCACAACATTCCCTTAAACCGAAGTTTAATGCAGAACAAGGCTATAACTCTCTTCATGTCTATGAAGGCTGAGAGAGGTGAGGGAGCAGCAGAAGAAAAGTTTGAAACTAGCAGAGGTTGATTCATGAGGCTTAAAGAGAGAAACCATCTCCATAGCATAAAAGAGCAAGGTGAAGGGGCAAGTGTTCATGTAGAAGGTGCAGCAAGTAATCCAGAAGATCTAGCTAAGAAAATGGATGAAGGTGGCTGCACTGAACTACAGATTTTCAGTGGTGATGAAAAAAATGTATATTGGAGGAAGATGCCATCTAGGACTTTTCATAGTCACTACTTGTCTTCAAAGTTTCAAAGGGCAGGCTGACTCTCTTGTTAGGGGCTAATGCAGTTTGTGACTTCAAGTAGAAGCCAGTGCTCATTTACCATTCCAAAAATCTTAGGGCCCTTAAGCATTACACTAAATCTACTCTGCCTGTGCTCTATACATGGAACAACAAAGCCTGGATGACAGCACATCTGTTTACAATAACATGATTTACTAAGTCCACTATTGAGACCTACTGCTGAGAAAAAAGATTCCTTTCAAAAGATTACTGTTCATTGACAATGCACCTGGTCACCCAATTGCCCTGACTGAGATGTTCAATGAGATGAATGTTATTTTCATGCCTCTAACACAACATCCTTTCTGCAGACACTGGATCAAGAAATAATTTTGACTTTCAAGTCTTATTACCTGAGAAATACATTTCTTAAGGCTTTAGCTTCCACTGAGAGGGACTGATTCCTCTGATAGATGTGAGCAAAGTCAATTCCAAACCTGGAAAGGATTTGGAATCCTGTCTAGATGATGCCATTAGGAACATTTGTGATTCATGAGAGGAGGTCAAAGAAATCAATATTAACAGAAGTTTGGAAGAAGTTGATTCTACTTCTCACAGATGACTTTTAGGGGTTCAAGGCTTCAGTGGGGGAAGTAACTGCAGATGTGGTAGAAATAGCAAGTGGACTAGAATTAGAAGTAGAGCTTGAAGACGGACAGAATTGCTGCAATCTTCTTATGGATGAGGAAAGATAGTGGTTTTTAGAGAAACTACTCCTGGTGAAGATGCTGTGAACGTTGTTGAAATGACAACAAAGGATTACGATGTTACATTAACTTAGTTGGTAAAACAGCACCAGGGTTTGAGAGGAGTGACTCCAATTTTGAAAGAAGTTCTACTGTGGGTAAAATGTTATCAAACCGCATTTCATGCCACAGAGAAAACTTTCATGAAAAGAAGAGTTGATAGATGCAGCAAACTCCATCAGTGTCTTATTATAATAAGAACTTGCCACAGCCACCCCAACCTTCAGCAACCATCACCCTGATCAGTCAACAGCCATCAACAGCAAGGCAAGACCCTCCACTAGCAAAAGGATTATGACTCATTGAAGGCTCAGGTGATTATTGTTTAGCAATAAAATATTTTTAAGTTAAGCTATGTGCATATATTAGCAATTTAATGCTATTGTGCACTTAATAGACTACAGTATAGTGTAAATATAACTTTTACATGCACTGAGAAACTAAAAAATTCATGTGACTTGCCCTTTTGCAGTATTCACTTTATTGCAGTGATCTGGAACTGAATCTGCAATCTCTCTGAGGTATGCCTGCACAGTAAATGGATTGGATGTTGCTAATATGATCTAAGACTGAACTCTTTGAAGGGCTTTTGGGTGTGGAGAGGAATATTTAAAACCCTTTGTGTTTTGTTTTGCATTCTATGCACTAAATACATAAAATGCATAAAAATGTGGTAAGCCAATTTTTCCTAAATATGGATTACCACTTAATTTTATTAAATCATCTTCAATAATTTAAACTACAGTTACAAAATGAATATTACTAATTCTTTGGATTATATCCAGTGTCTTAAGCAGTAAAAAAAAAACCGTAAAAATTCAATACTTGTACAGATTTTATTACACTGTTATGTAAACCTGTTCTAAATTATGAAATACCATGGATTTACTTTTTCTTTTATTTCTTCATTTTTAAATGCCTTCCTAAAGTTGTAGCTGTACTTATTCTGTTATCTTTCTAAGGTTACAGCAGTGTTACCATACTTCAAAAAGAGTTCAGTCTTAGATCAGTTAAGCTACAGAATCTGGCCAATTAACCTGTTGATTTTGTGTTGAGTATCAGGACCTGGTGACTTCTATAAGATGATTCAAACTTGAGTCATTGGTCATCTGATGGGATACTTTTATAAACTAATTTCATTTTGCTTTTTAATTTTTTATTATAATAGTGAATTTTATGGCTTTAAATGGTAGTTTTAGTTTCTTGCAATCTGGCACTCTGCCCCAGAATGATGTAAACTTTAAATTTTGCTTGCTCCCTATTACATCACTTCTTTTCCTGGAGTTGGTTTGGAGTATTATTGGAAACGTATGTCTTTCTCATAGCTTATAATTTGTCGTGCCATCTAGAGGTCTCCTCTCCTAAGAGATGAGAATTAAAAAAAACTTCACATCATGCCTTGGAGACCATTGGCAAATTCATCATCTTGTTACACATTGTTGAACTTCTTTTCCCTTCAAGAAATAACTAGCATTGATTGCCTATTGCCTATTGCCTCCTTTCTACCCGGCTATTATGAGATCATTTGTGCTGATTAGGTCATCTGTTCTTGGTATAATACCCACCCTTTCTTCTCATACGGATTGGAAAAAAAAAAAAGTATGTGTATCCATACTTTATTATGCACATATACTTACACAAAGAAATAAAATGTCCCATCTGAATTACTGAAATTATTTTTAAGACCAGTCATTTCATTATATTCACCCTTCTTTTGTACACCCCACCTTTTCACCTATTTTTTTATTTAGCACTTCTTTTATATGTCTTTACAATTTCATTCCATTCACAAGATCAACTTATTTACGCTGCCTCTTATGTTCCATGAACTCTGGGATCTTTGAAAGCAACCTGTTTCCCCAGTAACAGGATACTTCAGGTCCACTTAAATTTTACCCTGCTCTGGTGTATGGGATTTATTACTGAAAGAAAAGTAGATTTCTTTCATTTTGGAGGAACGTGAGAAACTAAATCTGTACGTTGTGCTACACAATGGGTAAAAGTGCTGTTGCTGTTGGGCCACTTTTAGTAATAGAATTAGAAAAATTTAGATATATTTTAGACCGTGAACTCCCATTAATGTTATTAATTTGTGTACTTTATTTTTCTTATATTAGGATGTTTTTGCACCACCAAGATATTCTATCACATTAGAGTTGCAGGATCATTTATTGGTGAGACAGTTTTCACCAAGAATTTAGAATCACAAAACCTTAGAGGAAGTTAAGAATCTTTACCTTTTTTTTTTAAAATAAGGGGTTTAGGAGGAGAGGGGTTTCTTGGTGGTGAAAAACTTGGGAACCCCTGGAATAGTTCATTCTTATGGACCAAATTAATGGTATTAAATTGTAAATCATACACCTTCTCTCATTGTTAATAAACACTTAGAGAGGTAAGTATGATTAGCTGTTTTCACATTTATTTACATATTTATTTTCAAGAAATTCCTATGGTATTATCAAGAGTAAGTATTTCTGGTTAGCATGAGATAACTAATATTATTTTAAGACTTGATATAGTCTATCAAAGAGCAAAGTGATTTGGTATTTGAGTTAACGTGTGCAACCTCATGAAGAGAAATCTAGAGTTTTAGTTCGTGCTGGAACTTAAAGTATTGGAGGATGCCTATTCCAACCTTCCTACAACCCTAGAGGTTCTTTCAGTTCTTCCTCCTCCATGAGATTGTCCTCAGTCACCAACGGGGGTGATTATTCTCTTCTTGGACCGCCAGTGCTGATTATTTGAACTATTTATTTGGCATTAAGTATACAATATTTGTATTTGTGGATATATGTAGGTCTGTACACCTTTCCCCTCACCCCCTACTTCTTCTTAAGATGTATCTCTGGACAAGGGGGGCTTGTATCTTCACTGCTTGTAGTGGGACAGTCACATTTCCACTTGTGTGGTGCTTTCTCTGATTCCTAGTTAGAATGTCCACTATTCTGTAACTCATTCGATTCTTAGGAAGTTTTGCAAGCCTAGTTCTTCTTAATGGAGAGTAAACGAGCATTCAGTTATGCACAGGGGTCTTTTGTGCAACAAAGACAAAAATAAATGTAAGGACGCAACCTTTCAGGCGTCCGGGAGTTTCTGCTGGGTCAGCGCCGTCAGGCTCCCGCCGCGGCGCTAGGTCGTAGCCACGTGGCCAGTTGTGCACCCCAGTGGCCGAGCTCCCTTCCGTGTCCTCCAGATGGTCCGGGAGGGTCTGGGCACTGCCCCGATGGTGACCCCCGCCGGATGCTCATCCGCCGCAAGCGGGTGGTGTCGCGAGGGACCTACGGCCTGGTGCTGCGGGGCTTCGGTCGCGGTAACTTACCTGAACAGGTAGTCGATAATCTTTCAACTGATCTATTCACTGGCATTTATTATGGTTGGGCCAGCGTTGGAAGTGGAAATGTCCATAAGATGGTGGTGAGCATAGGATGGAACCCATACTATGAGAATACGAAAAAGTCCATGAAAACTCACGTCATATATACACCTTCAAAGACTTCTACGGGGAAATGCTCGATGTGTGGCCATCTTTGGCTACCTCGGGCCAGAGAACAACTTTGATTCTTTAGAATCACATATTTCAGCAATTCAGGGTGATATTGAAGAAGCTTAGAAACAACCAGAATATCCAGAACACTTGAAAGTAAAAGAAGACACTTTCTTCTGGGTTCCTAATAGCAAAATGATAGATGGCCACTGCTGAGAAAACATCTTATTTATTCATTCACTGTTTCCTTGTATTTCACTGCTCATAACTACACAGTCTCATGCTGGTGATATTTTAAAAATCAATCTTTTGCCTGAAGCTGTGAATTAGTTTAAACAGTACAATGTAATTACTATATTTATGCTTCAGCTGTTTAATTAAACCCATCATGCCACAGTAATAAAAAGATTTCATTTACAATTCAAGATTGTTTTTATGTAATTTGTTAATTAAAAACTCAAAGCATTCTAAAATGTACTATTTAGAAAGGTCTTAAATTTCTTATGATGGAAATAAAACATATATATAATGGGTAAAAAGTTTGAGATGAGGCATGATTCTTAAAATACCAGTATGTATATAGGTACTAGTATAGCATGTGCTGCTAAACAGAGAGGCTTGTAGAAATGCATTAAAGAGAGGTTTGGTAGTCTATTATAAGCCTAAGAGGGAAAAATCCAGACTTTGTATTTTTTCTAATTATGTATTGATTTTTTTTACATTAATATAGTTTATTATAGACATGAAGACTCGTGAAATTTCATTTCAGTCATTTCCTTCATGAGGTGAAATCATCGTACTCTCTGTTCCACTCCATTTGAACCTGTCGCAATTCTAAATGGTCTTACTCGTTCCATTATTTTATTTTTTTTTTTGTATTTTAAGTCAAAGAAAAATCTGTAGTTCTCAGTTTTTGTGTTGGATAACATTTTTCTCCTTAAGAGGAGATACTCCTGTTCTTAAGCATTTTTTTTTTGATGGTTCTTTTTTCCTTAAAACAGTTATCAGTGTCGAGTTTTTCATTTTGTTTCTTTCCATCTAGATCAGCTTACAACTGTACACTCACAGGAGACTGAATCTACCTTCACCTCTCCATCCTTTCACTATATGAGCAGGGATGACCACGCATATCTGCATTGTGCTTTTAGGAAAAAAAACTTCTGTAGTTTCTTCAAGGTTTAGTTCAACATATAGCAGTTCATTTATACATACCATTTTATATGCCAGTTTCTTCAAGAACACAAAATTCTTGGGACTCCTCTCCCCTGAAAATATTTAAGAGTCAGTTCAACTATGAAATAAATCTTTTTCATGTAATTACGAGCCTGAAAAAAATCTAAACTCTGTAGTTTGTATGTTCGATGCCAGACTAATGAATGTCTGGGTGAAAAGCATATAGTTTTAGCCAAATCTTTATCTCATACATTTTCCTTCCGCTAACTATATGAGTTTTGGCTGTTTGAGTCTTTGTTTATGTAGGGAGAAATCTGAAATTGATATTTGGGAAGTTAGGGTTACAGATTGCTTTGGGCCTCTGAAATACTCTGTTGTATCATTTTTCACTTGAGCACTGTATTTGTTGGAAAGGAGGAGCAGGATATAGAAGGTAATTTTAAAAGATGAAAACAACTCATTATAAATGTTTCCCTAATCTGCATAAATGAATTAGAATAAAGTAAATAGAAAAACATCTAAAGTCACATTGGATTATTGGGAAAAATGGATGAATTCATTTGGTTCTATTTTACTTGATGGTGTGTGACTTTGGGGCAAACCGTGTGTGGCATTTTCCTTTTATTTATAAAAATATTTAGAAAATGTAATTTAATGTTAGAAATAAAATACTTGAACAACAACAAAAAAAGATATGTAAAATATAGTTGTCTTGCTCATGAAATCTCAGGTATAGGAGAGCCAAGACAGGTACATAATTATTTGTAACACCAGGCAGAATAAAGGAAAGTGATATGGGGACATAAAGGATAAAGAGTTTGCATCCTCTTAGAATCAGGTAAAGTTTCCTAATGGAGTAGGCATTTGAAATAATGCTTTAAGGAGAGGTGGAATTTTGTCAGGTAGAGCAGAAGGGCTGGAAAATATGCCAAGTATAAGGAGCAGCACCGACAAAGGTGTGGAATTAAGAACACGCTGGGAAAAGGTATTCAGCTTGGTGAAATATGGGTGTGATTAAATAGGATTTGTGAGGCACTATGCTTTGTGCTTTATATATATTGTCTCTTTGGTTCTCCAGACATCCATGAAAAATGGGTATTATACCTGTGTTGAGGAAACTGTAATGCAAAATGTTTGTAACTTGACCAGTGTCACCCAACTACCAAGTGGCAGAGCTGGTATTGGGACCCAAGCTGCTTGGCCGCAACGTCTTAAATGGTGGGCTTTTCTCTTAGCAAAGCCTGAAAAGGTTTGGGGCCTTATTATGAAGGTTCTTAAGGCTCTGCAGATACAAAATTATACTCACTCCTGAAGTCCCCGGTTCACCACCTCCCTTGATCAGTCATTCCTCTGAGCTGCACACAATATTACCCCTACTTCCCACAACACAGTTAGGCATTTTATTACCAACTAGTTTACACTGTCCTTTACTAGTTTGATTTGTATGCATAATGTCCCCCTAAAAAGAGTTTAGATTTCTGAAAGCCCGTGCAAAGCTGAGCACTTGGTAGATATTTGGTAAATTCATGGCTTGTGAAATATGTGGAAAATTCCATGATGATGGAATTTCACTGTATTTCCTAGCAGAAATCCTTAGGCAAGCATATGAGGTTGTCTGGATACTTACATATAAAAAAGTATTTTGTATGTGCTTGACCGAATACTGTTATCTTGGGAAGTTTGACTACACACCCAAAATTATAGTTTGCCTCTTAAATTTTCTCAGCAAACCCTTTCCTTGTATGAATGCACTATGCAAGTAAATACAAATGCAGATTCGACTTCTCTCTTGGGAATGTGCTTTACTCCTTTGTTTACATCTTTATATGTGGCTTGGAATGGCATGTGTGAAAAGTGAGTAATTTAGACAATTACTGTCTTTACAGTTCTCTTGTTTGGATTAATGTCCCTGAACTCCAAAGTAGCCTCTGTAATCATTCAGAGATACAAGGATCCACAAGGAGGACATACTGGACAGGCCAGCTATTCAGCAGCCCATGAACCTTTCTCAGAGCTGAATGAAAGGAAGCTTCCTAAAGTTTCTCAACTGCTTGCAAATTATTGCCGCCTTGGTTAAATGAGGCAACAACTTTTAATTTTTATTATAAGAAAACTATCTTATAATTTGCAGAGCAGTGGCACTTTAAATTAGAGGTGGAAGAAGCAGGAAAATGTGTAAAAGTTCCCACTTTTCTATCAGTGATGTGATAGTATAATTACTGACATTTCCGCTTTAGGGCCCCTTTCTTCTGTTTGTGGTTTGAGATTACTGCATCGCCGGCAGAAGCGGATCATTGGTGGGAAAAATTCTTTAAGGTAAAAGGTTTTTCAAAAGAGATTCTCCATATTATAGAATTATTTATATATATTTATATATATCTAGGGTTGCAAACTGGGCATTTTCTACTATCAGTGAGGGATTTATTTTAAACATTATATTTTCTAAATTAATGATAAATTCCATGGAAAATTTCATGCTCCCTTGACCTACATTTACCTTATATTGGTCAAAATTCTTATACCACTGTACCCCAATTTATGAAAAGATGGGTTGCTGAAAAAATATGTGGCAGAAACAAAATGATTTAACCAGGAACTTGAAACAAATGTCTGACAACAGAGCTTCATTTGATTTAGAACATTTTTGTTTCAGGCTTGTTTCATTTTAATATTTTCGTTTGTTGGATTTGCTGATTTGTGAAGAAAAACCAGCACTTTATTTGTTTATTAAATAGTTCTTCAGACAGCTTAGGTGAGGTAGAGTGAGGAGAGGCATTATATTTTCAAATTATGAAATATAAAAAGTATAAAACTATTTCCACGTGTGTCAGGTAGGTGGGCCGCACGCATAAAGATGCCTGTAAGCAATCTTCAGGGTTGCTGGGATGCAGTCTGCTCAGAGTTGAAGGGGCATGATTTTCAAAATAAGAAGGGACCTTATGTCATACAGTCTGTTTATACTCCTTTGCCGTAACCCCCAAACTTTCTAAGTCATTGCCTTAGCCAGTACTTTCCTTTGCTTTTCTGTCTTTTTCTTGTGTTGATGTGTGGCCGGCTTCCTTCTTAGGGGTGGCTGGCCATGGCAAGTTTCCCTCCGGCTGAAATCATCCCATGGAGATGGCAGACTGCTTTGTGGGGCCACACTCCTGAGTAGCTGCTGGGTCCTTACAGCAGCACATTGCTTCAAGAGGTATGTGTTCACCTTTCCAATCAACTCATTTTGGCTCTTACTCGCCAGTTCTCCCTATCTCTTCTGCATATCAGAGACTTGGGGTGTCAGAGCCAGGGTATAGGCCTTCCTTCTCTATGCCAGCGGCGTTGAAGAAGTGAGGGAGACGTTTGCCAGGGCTGCTGTATAATGTCCCACAGATTGGTTGGCTGGAAACCACAGAAATGTATTATTTGACAGTTCTAGAGGCTGGAAGTCTGAATCAAGGGGTTGGGAGGGCCATGCTTCCTCTGAAATTTGTAGCATTCTGATAATGGCCAGAGCAGTCCGCAATGTTCTTTGGTTTGTGGCATCTCAACCTCTGCCTCTGTCACATGGCTGTCTCTATATCTCTCTTACTGTGCCCAAATTTCCATTCCTTACAAGAACACCAGTTTTGTGGGATTAGCACTTACCCTAATCCAGTTTGGCCTCACCTTTAACTAATGACATCTTCAAAGATCTTATTTCTAAATAGGAGCACACTTATGGGACCTGGGACTTAGGACTTGAACATGTATTTATTTCATTCTTTTTTCATGTCAATCCAAAACAGTGACATAAAGATCAAAGAGAGCATTCAGGAAGCTACTGCCCTTGGTGGTAAAGCAAACTCTGGGTTTAGGGAGAAGAGAAGATGGCTCATAGGAGCTATGTTAGTGCTTCCCCCAAAACATATCTCAGGGTAAAATCATATCCTCAGACAAGACCTCAGACTTTGTAATTATGAATGCTAAGGAATAGATAGTGTAGTTTTAGTGTTTTTGATTCTTCGAGTCTTCTTGGGGCTTTGTCTTTTAGAGCTCTCTATTTTCACTTTCTAGAAAATCAGGTGGTATCAGTTTTATTCTTAGCATTTATATAGTTACTCCTGGTTATTTTCTCTTGTCTTAAACATTTTATTAGTCGGATCTGCGGTCTTCACAGTTCACAGGGGCAATCACATGTAGAAAATCAGTCCCTGAGCTCATGGTGGCAGAGCCCACAATAAATCCCAGCTCTCTTTTCTCCTTGTCCAGTGGTCTTTCTTGGGTCCTGGTTAATGGCCATTTCCTCAGAATGAATTTTGGTATTTAAAAATATATACCAAATAAGGATTTAAAAAAATAAATAAATAAATAATAGGGGGAACAAATGTTAAAATAAATTGGGTAGAGGGAAATACTAGTGGTCAATGAGAGGGAGAGGTAAGGGGTACGGCATGTAGGAGTTTTTTCTGTTTTCTTTTTATTTCTTTTTCTGGAGTGATGTAAATATTCTGAGAAATGATCATGGTGATGAATACACAGCTAGGTGATGATGATTGTGAGCCACTGATTGCACACCAAGTATGGAATGTTCATATGTTAAGAATGTTCGCGTTGTACGTTGATTGGTTTTATTAATAAAAATTTAAAAAATAAATAAAATAAAAAAATAAAAATACATATCAATGTTTGGCAAAATATTGATAATTATTGTAAGTTAGGTTATAAGTACATGGAGCTTCATTGTACTATACTCTCATTTTGTGTGTTTGAAGGTTGTCATAAGATGTTTTTAAAAATGTGTAGTATATTGTTAAAAAATTCTTTCAAATGACAATGTGTTTTATATTTTTTATATATGATATCATATGTACATACCTTTGTTTCATTATGTATTTGAAATACATTGATGTAGATTTTGTTCATTTGCTTGTACTGCCATATGAGTTTTAACTCCTACTATAATATTAAACCAGTTTGTTTATTCTCCTACCTCCGGATAGTTAGGTGGTTTCAATCTTTTCACAACTGAAAAACAGTGTTGGGTGGTGCAACGGTAGTGCAGTGGCAGAATTCTCTCCTGCCATGCCAGAGACCTGGGTTCAATTCCCAGTGCCTGCCCATGCAAAAACAAACCAACCAACCAATCAACCAGTATCGCCTGTGTACTCCCCCCCACCAAAAGATGCTGCAGTAATGGGATAGTCACATGGAAAAAGAATGAAATGAAACCTCTCCATGCAGCATAGAAAAAATATATACATTAAAAACAACAACGACGACAAAAACAAGTTGTAGTAAGTGTCCATATACCATGTGGGAACATTATGCTGTGTCCTGGACTACAGGCTCCCTTCAATTTTACCATGCACTACCAGTTTACTCTGTAAAGTAATTGTTCCAGTTTATGCCACAGCATTATGTAGGTTCATGCTTATGTACCTCTCCACCTAAACTTGATGCTACCAAAATTTTTAAGTTTGGCAGATCTTAGAGTTTTTGAATTTCTTTTTAAGTACGTTTCTCTTGTTAATGTTTTAAATTCTTTGTATTCCTTGCCCCATTTTTCTATTGGTTTGTCTTTTTATAATTGATTTTGTAGAGTTTTGCTTATGTTCTGTGTTCAAAGCCTTTGTTGTTAGGTATTACACGTATCTTTTCACAGTCTTAGACATGTTCTTTACTTTGCTTTATTTTCCTACAAAAATATATTAAATTTAATATATTTAAATGTGTCAATCTTTTAACGCTGTACAAAAGCATTTGATATTTTACTTTAAAAGTCTTTTCCTAGCCCATTTAATGAAGACATTCTTATTTTTTCTTAAAGTTTTACAGTTTCGCTTTTCATATTTAGGTTTTTAATCTACCTACTGTTTATTTTTGTGTATGATATGAGAAATATTCTACTGAGTCTTTGGAGTTGTGATCCGGAAGTTTGTATTTCTATCAGGCTTCCCAGATAAGCCTTATATACACTCAAGTTTAAGATCCACTTGCTTAGAGAATAAAAAAAAAAATGTGATCTGTACCTGTGATAAATTTTTATGGGAATAAATATAATGGAGTTGACAGAACCCTTATCCTTGCCCTATTCAACATATTAATCACTAAACTCTAATAGGACACTGGTGAGTTTATTGTATTTTCAGATGCCAGGAAACTGGGAGGGCACACTAACGTGTAGGAAGATAGGAACGTGATGGTAAAGATCTGACAGGCTGATCTAACAGGCAGTATGGTTCCCTTTTGTTCCAGGAAACAAGGCTTAAATATAACCTAAGTAAAAACGATTCATGAGTTTTAGTGTCTCACAATCTGAATATGAGTTAGCAGTGTAATGCGATTGCCCATGAAGTTAATTCAGAGTTCGGTTGCGCTGACAGAAGAATAGTGTTCAGCCAAAGCAGTAACGAGCCTTGCGTTCTCGAGTACTGGGCTTAAGCAAGCCATTGTGGGAGAGAGTAAAGCGCTGTGCGCAGTTCTGGGTGCCACACCTATGAAAAAGAAGCATGGTGTTTCCACGAGGGCTAGCAGAAAGGGGAGATGTCTCCCATCCATTTTGAAGGAACTGGGGTTGCTTAAGCTTGAATGGAGAATATTTAAGGGATCACATAGTTAGCTTTTTTTTTTTTTTTTTTTTTTTACATGGGCAGGCACCAGGAATCGAACCCGGGGTCCTTGGGCACAGCAGGCAAGCGTTCTTACCTGCTGAGCCACCGTGGCCCGCCCACAGTTAGCTTTTTAAAATATTTGATCCCTAATTGAATGGAATCAGAGTAGATTTGAGGACCTGTTAAAGGGAGATAATTTTAACAAGTAAGAAAGTTTTTAAACTTGTTATTGTTTAATTTTTATTCCTTAAGCTAGTGTCCTAGTGAATAGTCCAAAGACAGAATGGGCCATACATGGATGGAAAAGTGAGTTCTGTTATGGGGTCTGTTCAGAGAGAGGATGGACTCATATATTCATATAGAGGCCAGGTGTAGATAATGTCTGATGTTTAGAGCACAGACGTGAGAAAGCAGAAGGAATGCTTGAAGGATGGTAAGTGTTAGCTGAACAGCACATCTTAGATTTGTGTAGTAGAGTTAGAAAGAAGCTGGGAAAGCCAGGAATGCTAGAATTTCTATTTCATTCTCTGGGCAGTGGGAAACCACTGAAAATTTTTGAGCCTTAAATATGATCAAAGAGGAATTTTAGGGGATGAATAATTTGGAGATGTACAAGATAGATCTGAGGTGGAAAAGCAAAATTCTTAATCTAGAGATCTGTGAATGAGCTTGAAATTATATGAAACATCTGTGCAAATGTGCTTATGTGTCCTTTTTCTCCAGTGACTCAAATTGGAACATCACCAAATGATTAAGGACAACCAGGGTAAAAAGTGGAGGGAAAACAGTTATAAGCCTATTGTAATAATAAAGATAGAAGGTGGAAAAGGAAAGAAAGAGAGAGAAGGTAGAGACCCCATGACAGAAATCAACAGAACTTGGTACAGAGTGTAATAGAAGGAGACAAATTCTGGCCATCAATAACAGTGTTACAGTGAGAGCTCCTCCAACTATTAATCGGTTAACTCTGCAGAAAACCGTTTAACTTCTCTGAGCCTCAGCTTTCTCATCTGTAAAATGAGAGTATTAACATTTCACAGTGTGGCTATGAGGAACAAATGGTCTGCATTGCACGTAAAAGTTATTTTATAAATTATAAGATTCAAAACAAATCCTGGTTAGTATTATGCTGGGGTTCAAAGATAGAGAGTAATCATGAAATATCAGAAAAAGTAGGGAATTCAGAATTATTTTGTTTTACTTACTAGTGGAGAAGAGTAAGGTAGGAAACGAGATAACCTTGGGGAAACCTATTTTGAGATTTAGAGTTTAGGCAAAATGATTCTTCAGGAGGTTAAATTTAGATTATCCTCTTCTTGTTCAAAACTCCTTGTCTCTGTTTAAAGTTATAGTCTTAGGAGTTCAAGGCTTAAAGCATTGAACTGGGGAAGTTGCCCCCAAAATTTCACTTGAGCTTGAAAACTTTGATCTGATGTTTGGGTTCCTTGGAAGGTCATTTTTAGAAAAAGATACACATTTGGATTTATTTGTTTACAGATAATTATTCTTCCCATAATCTGCTCCTTCTAGATTATTGCTTAAAGTCAGTAATTGTCTCAACTGTGTTTATAAGCCAGTGTCCAGTGTATTATTTGGCACAGAGTAGATGCTCCTAAGTGATTGTTGCATGATGGAAGTAGGGCTGAGCTTCAGATAGTGGATACATTTAAGAATGTTGGTCTCTTTAGAGAATAGTGGTATTTCAAACTCAGATCAACAGATAACTTGTTCCTTATGTCATTCCAAATTTCTTACCATTATCTGTGTAGTGTAAGATAAGAGTATTAACATTTCACAGTGTAGCTATGAGGAACAAATGGTCTGCTAAATAAATTGATAAAATTGCAGAGGGGAAGACTGTTGTATTTTGATATGCTTTGGATATAACATAAAACTCTTCTAATGTGAGTAGAGGAAAATTGCTTTGCCAATGCGTTAAATATCCATCTGACTTGGTCTGTAACCTTTATCAGATTTTATAGATTTCCTGTTTCGTAAGGCCTAAGGAGGCTGCACTCACATCTTTATTGCGGTAAGTTTATTAAAAGGCAAAGGGTGAGTTACCAGTGATTAGAACAAGCACCAAATTTTATGTTTCTGGTTCAGGGACATTGTGTTAAAACAACCTTCTTTAATCACTAAAAACATTGAAATTTATAATTCAGATTTCCTACTGAATTATGGCAACTGTAATGAAGAAGCAGTATAGTCAGGCTCTGAGAGGTTACTTTCTTTTTAGATTTCTTGGGAGGTGAAAAGATATTTTATTCTAAGGTAAATTCCCCTGCCTGCTAGTAGGGAACCTGAATTTCATATTTGGATTAGCTCTCCCACCCCTCTTTTTCTTTCTATTTGTATTTCCAATGCTTTTTTGACAACCAGACTTCTGCATACATAAAGGTTTCTGCTTATCGGGCCTCCCTTGGTGCCTAGTTCTTACAGTTTTGATGTGGGCCGGTGCTCCAGAGTGACCGTATCTGAACAATAAGACATAGATTAATATGATCAAAGTTATTTTATTATATGGATAAGCGCTCTTTATTTGTTTTGCCTTCTTAGAATAGTCACTATTTTATATAATCTTCCTATCAGAAAAATATATAGGGATGGTGGCGTGGGGAGGATGAGATCAGAATGCAATTACTTCAGCTTCAACAGCTTCAGTTACACTCTTATCATGTAAAATAGTCTCTTGACTTGATGAAGGTAACTTATTAGAAGGTTGGTAGTGGTCTAGTAACACCAGCTCTTATTTCTCATGTGCGCCTTATGACTTTCACAAGACCTTTCTGTGCCAACATAACAAGGGTTAACTATTGGCAAATCACTATTTAAGAGACTTCTATCTTTCATTTTTCATGTCTTTCCTGGTGTTAGTACAATACAGACTTTGGAATGCAATATCCTGTTGGCAGGTTAATGTGGAAACTTAGGTAATTTAAGTTTTTTGTATTTTTCCCACGAATCTTATACAACATAAATGGCTTATTTTTGTTGTTTTTTTGTTCTGAATCACAACTATAAGTACCATGAAATGACACTTTTTCTACAATGTTGCAGCAGTATGATTGAGAGAAAAACACTTAAATAGTAAGCTACTTCCTTTTAATTTCTTATTCTGATAACAAATGCTACTTTGGAGGAATGTACTTGTAAAAAAGGCCTCTCATTTCTGTAATTCTACTCCATATTTGATTTGTTCAATATTATAACTTCACCTGATTTGATCTTTTTAGTTTTTTTACCTAGAAACATGATAGCAGCTGGAAATTATGAGATTGTTGATCCAAAAATCAGAAATGTCCAGATCTTTGTAATTAGAACGGCGAGCCACCGAGGTAGCGAGACTTTTTAAGGACACAGTGTACCAGTTACATACATGCTCCACCATGACTGATAGCAGATGTCTTAAGAACAAGGTCTTAAGACACAGCATCACGCAGAAATCATTTCCTGAGCACACACACACATATTTATGTAAGGCACAGGGCAAGATTCTGCAAAGTAGGACACTTCTCCTCAGGCAAGTAGAACCATTCACACAGACTGAACTTCAGTCAACCACTTTCGTGAGTTTCATGTAGACAGCAGAGAAAAACAGATTCTAGTAATAGCAGATATGCACAAGCTGATGTAAAATGTTTTCTTGTACTGATAACTCCATGTGGAGAACACACATAAAGAATATGACCATACACCCTGATGGTTAACTCTTCCACTTTTTATTCTGCTAATTTTTGTTGTTCTTTATTTGTTTTGTCTTCTTAGAATTGTCACTATTTTATATAATCTTCCTATCTTTATTTTAACCCCAGAGTCTCAGGGAAATGGGGTGTTGGATTTTACTAAACTTCTGGGTCTCGGATCCTTTCCTGCTTGAGCTTGTCTGGGAATTTCAGCCAATTTTATTTGAGGGGGAGTCGAAAGCATTTCAGCAAGCAAACAACTAAATGAGTGTCAGCCAAATCCTGAAATGTTTGTTTTAAAAGCATTTTTGGATATCATAATCTAAAGTCTACCAAAATAACATGATCTTAAAATATGTTTTGAAAAAGAAGATCCCCTTATATGTTTCCTTGAGAGGTCTGGAACGATAATAAATCTTTTGGCAAACATTTAGCCAAAGTGTTAAACCTGAAGTATACAATCACACCCATAGGAGAGGTAAAGCCAGACGACGAATATTTGGTTGGCAAACTAATACAGTCTCACGTCAGATGCTCTTTAAATCCTAAACCGTAAATCTATTCTAAAAATAATCCAAGTTAGAGGAGTTCGGGAATCACTATATGGGTTTAGTAGGCCTTGTTTCCTTATATCAGGATAACTTTAAAATATTTGCACTAGTAAAGAACTTAGTTTTGACAAGAATAGTGCTTATTTTCCTTCTTGTCAGGAATTTAATTTAGTATTTAATATTAACTCCAGATTTTTGAGCATGCTAATTCTAGGGTATACTGGAAAATACCTGCATAAAACTCCTTGATCAGAGAACACATTGTATGTATAGAAGGTTTATGCTTTTTACATTTTTATTATATCTATGAGTAATCTTTTAGCATGCTCACTTCACCAAATGAAATTCTGGACATGCAGAGGCAGGAGTTCTGTGCATATATACCTTTAAGAGTCCTTGGTTCATTGGTTCTCAATCCTGATTGTGAATTTGAACATCTGTGTTCCTACTACAGCCCTATTAACTTATACTTTCTGAGATTGTGGGTCCTGGATATTTGTATATTTTAAATGTGATACAGATCATTTTGTTGTACAGCTAGGGTTAACAAGAACATTAGATCTTTGTGGAAATTTTTTTATAAAATGGAAACTTCAGTGATGGTTTTGTTACAATATAGGAATTGATTAGATAGTCCTTTGGTTTCAGTAAATTAGGGATGTGTAAGTATGTGTACATGGAAGATTCAGAAGAGACAGTTTCTCTTCCTGCTTCGGCCAGCGAGCCTCTCCTGTGGCGTTTGTCCAGATCCTGCATCGGAATCATCAGCCTCACAGCCTGCCCTATGGATTTTGGACTCTTCCATTCCTACGGCTGTCTAGCCATCCTCTCCTGAGAGTTCACTGAGGAACTTCATCGGATTTACCAGCTTGCGGCCTGCCCTACAGGCCTTGGACTCTACATTCCTATGGTTGTGAGACACTTTTATAAATTTTATATCTATGGATATTTCCTGCTGATTCAGTTTCTCTAGAGAATCCTAGGTAATATAGCACATTAAGGCAAGATAACCCAAGACTTTATCACCGAGATTACTCTTTTTTTTAATAAAAAAATTTTTTAAAAACAGCAATATAAAACACGAACATTTTTACCATATGATCATTTCATTCTTGGTATATAATCAATAATTCACAATATCATCACATAGTCGTATATTCATCACCATGATCATTTCTTAGAACATTTGAAAGAAATAAAAAGAAAAAAGAAAAAAACTCATACATACCATACCCCTTACCCCTCCCTCTCATTGACTACTAGTATTTCCATCTACCCAATATATTTTAGCTTTTGTTTCCCCTATTTTTTTCCTATACTCCTCACCCATCCCTTTAATTGATCACTAGCATTTCAATCTACTAAATTTATTTTAACATTTGTTCCCATTATTTATTTATTTTTAATCTATATGTTTTACTCATCTGTCCATACCATAGATAAAAGGAGAATCAGACACAAGGTTTTCACAATCACACAGTCACATTGCGAAAGCTGTATCATTATACAATCATCTTTAAGAAACATGGCTACTAGAACACAGCTCTACATTTTCAGGTACTTCCCTCTAGCCTCTCTTATATACCTTAACTAACATTGCCAGGAAGGTTTACACCCCTGGAAGTCATGTCCCATGTAGAGAGGGGGAGGGCAGTGAGTTTGCTTGTTGTGTTGGCTGAGAGAGGCCACATCTGAGCAACAAAAGAGGTTCTCTGGGGGGGCTCTTAGGCCTAATTTTAAGGAGGTTTAGCCTATCCCATGTGGGATTAAGTTTCATATGAACAAACCCCAAGATTAAGGGCTCAACCTATTGCTTTGTTTGTCTTCACCACTTGTGAGAACATCAGGAATTCTCCACATGGAGAAGTTGAATTTTCCCCCTTTTCTTGCCATTCTCCCAAGGGGACTTTGCAAATACTTTTTTATTCACTGTTCAAATTACTCTGGGATTTATTGGGACATCACTCTGGAAAACCTACAAAATCTCATGTCCTATTCAAGGTTCCATGTACTTATAGTGTTCAATTAAACTGTCCACATAAGTTATATTAGAAAATGCACTAGTCAAAATATAAATTTTGTACCAAATAAATTTTTTGCTTTAGTTCCACACATAAGTTAAAGCTTTAATATATGAATTACTATCTATTTCAACACCCTGCAATATTTGACATTCCTTTGTTCTTCCTCATGCAAAAACATTTTTTAATTTATACATTTAGTCACTATCATTGTACACTCTAGGCATTCCTAGATTATACCATGAGATTACTTTAAAAAAAAATCTTTAATGTGGTAATATCCTTCTTCTTTATTTACTGTTCACACAAGACCCAATTTTTAAAGATATTGCAGGATAGATTTATACAGCCATTTATACAGATGAAAAGACCATTTTAGTTAAGTTTACCACAGGTCTTTTTCACAGAATGGAAAATAATTTTGCACCAAGTCTTTAATTTTTAGGTTGAACAGTAATGTGTTTATCTTAAAGGATATAAAGCTGACATCTAAAGGGAATAGGTCATTATTCAAGCATAAAGATTGTTCATAAACAATGTAAGAAACTGCATTAAAGATATAAAGTATGATGCTTAATTTACGCAAAATTATCTGACTAGTTCTAATAGAAATATAATGTAAGCCATACATTGAAGTCATTTATGTAAATAACTTTAAATTTTCTTGTAGCCACATTAAGAAAAGCTTAAAAAAAAACTACACAGGTGAAATTAATTTTAATAATTATTTTATCTAACCCAGTATATCCAAAAATTATCATTTCAAAATGTAATTTATAAAAATTATTGAGATATTTAGTATTCTCATTATCTATTGAGATAATATATTTACTATTCCTCTCTCATGTGAAATCTTCAAAATCCTTTGTGTATTTTATAGTTTTAGTACATCTCAATTCAGACTAACTACATTTCAAGTGCTCAGTAGCCACATGTGGCTAGTAGCTAACATAACGGACAACATGGTTTTAAGGAAATTTTTGAAATTCCACCCCAATGATATATAAATCATTTCGGCACTTTCAAGAGTGCAATGACAATTATTCTTGTTAGAAAGGTGTTAAATCATTTGGTGTTTTACTTTAAATACCTGGATATATTGTTAATAAGGCATATTATATTTTTATAGCATACTAGTAATATTAGTACTCATAAAGTAGAAGTGAGAATTCTTTAAATATCTGATGGGGTAGATTGGATCATATACCCCCAAAAAAGACTTACAGACTTTTCTTAATCTACTTGTTAATCATAATCAGCATTCCTGTAGGTTTTACATGTGACTGCATGTGTAAATAGGACCTTTTGAAGATGTTATTAAGGTGTGACCAAATTGAATAAGGATGGTTCTCAGTCCACATTGCTGGAGGTCTTAAAAATATAGAAAATTTGGAAGCAGTCAATGGAAACCATAAACAGAGAAAAACCAGAAGATATAGGTAGGCACCAAAGCCACAGGAGGAAAGAATGAAATAGATCACCATATGATGGAGAGTTGTCATTACCAGAATACTACCAACTCTGGGAAGAAGAAAGCATGGCCTTGCTCATGTCTTGATTTGGGATTTCTGGCCTCTGAAATCATGATCAAAAAAATTCTTGTGGTTTAAAAGCTAGCCCATTGGGTGGTATTTGTCATAGCAGCTTTGGCAAACTAAGACAGTTCCCATAGCTATTAATTTTTACATTTTCCAGATGTGAAATAATCCTAAACTGTCCTTAAATTTTGAAGTGGAACCACAAGAGGACAGTCTCCATGCACAATATATGAAAAGTTTTCTGAACTTTAAAGATACATGATTTAAATTTGAAAATGAAGCGTCTCATGGAATCACAAGAAATTATTACTTTAGATCAATAGTAATTGACTATACAAGCCAAATCATTTTTTTTGCACTGTTTACAGTTTTTTGACCTGACATAATTAAGAAAATTCTTTTATATATGGAAGGTGGAGAATCCGATTTAAGGCTACTAAAATATTTAGGTCTCTCATAATCTCCAGGAATTTTATAGGAGTAAATGAAAGGCTATATTGTAAGTAGGCAGCCACTAGCAATTCCAAGCTTTTAAGTATCTTTTTTAAGCTCACATTCAAGTTTATTTCTTGTATCTAGTAGAAGACTCTCAAGTTTTAGTCAAAAAGTCACGGTGAGATGATTCACTGTGTGATTTTCACCTTTAACAGTCAGATTCATCATTAAGTAGGTAGAAGTTGAAACCAGAGTCCGAGTTTTGGCAGATAAAAGGAAAGATAGACTGAGAATTTTATAGAAGAATAATTATAGTAACAATGGAATCCAAGTCAGGCAAGAAGGAAAATCATGAACACAGTGAGGTGAAATGAAAAACTAGTGTTTTCACTAGCAGTTTCAAAGGATTGAAGTCCAGCTGGGATTGATGTCCTCTAAGATAGGAGACAGTACACCAAATATATGAGGCTTGAAATCAAGACTTCAGAAGTGTGTAGTATTTGGTTAAAAAATGGGTCTAGATCTCACCTTGGCAGTGGGTGGTTAAGACGAGATACAGAATATGCTCATTACAAATGAGGAAGTCAGGGAACTAAAAGGAAAAAGTACTGGAAATTAAGACATCAAGAATGTGGTCATTAAGTCATTAAATTGTGGTAGACGGGAAGACTGAAAAGGTGCTATGATTTTCAGTGAAAAAGAGGACATAATCAGGAGGTAGGGTTGGGTCATGTATTTCAGGTCAATGATTCTCAACTTGGGATGATTTTGTCCCCTAGGGAACATTTGGCAATGGCTGGAGACATTTATGGCTTTCATAGCTGAGGGGGTATAACTGTCATCTAATGTACAGAGGCCAGAGTTGTTTCTAACCATCTTACAATACACAGGACTGCCCCTCACACAAATTATCTACTTCAAAATCTTAATGGTGCTGAGGTTAAGAAACCCTGCTGTAGATGAATGTATTACAGTCAAGGTTTGGTGGCTGAAAAATAGGCTGGGAACTATCAATCTATATCCATCTATCTATTTTTTTTTTTTTTGGCTTGGGTAGGCTGTGGGAATCAACCTGGGTCTCCCACATGGCAGGCGAGAATTCTGCCACTGAGCCACCGTTGCACCACCTGGAACTATCAATCTAGAAAATACTGTGATTCAATTTTAATTGATTAGCTTCTTATGGAAAAAAAGTATTAACATTTAAGATATACTTCCTTCACTAATTCAACAAATATATATTGCATTCCTACAAGATGGAATACACTATTCCAAGGCTTAAGATCCATTGCTGAAAAAAACAAAGATCCCAAGCATTGTACACCTGTCATTCAAACAGGAGACAGAGAACAATAAAAATAGTAGTAGCAAATTAGATCATTTGGTAGAAAGCAGTAAGTGCTTAAAAAAAGAAAGGAAAATAAAGGATATTGGGTGTGCTGGGAGATAGGAGGGGAAAGAGATGTTGCAATTTTCAACATGGGTGTGCCAGAGTAAGCCTTATTGAGGTGACATCTGAGAAAGATCTAAGAGATGAGAGAATATGATGATTACATGTTGACCTGAAAATAATTTTGGTCTGCATTTAATTCACAGCGAAGGCTTGTGGTTGAACCCACGTACTAGGAGTGCAGTGGACTTGTGCTAAGCACTTTGAGGGGTGCAAAGCTAGATCAGTTTCTGAGCTCATGGAGCTTTGGGATGAACTAGCAATCTTGTATACGAAAGAAGAATGAAGACAGCAAACACAAGACAGCAATCTTGCCCACAAGACAGCAATCTTGCCCTCTACAATTTGTCCATCTTTTGATCCTTTTTTTTTTTTTTTGGTGGGAGAAACAAGCAGCTAACAATTAGTCCCTATTTTCTGCTTATTCTCCACATTTGCTTTTTCTCAGAAAAGAGAGCTTAAGAGTAGAAGGCAATGTGGATTAAATAGTGATGTGAATGCAGAAAAGAGGTGATGACGGTGGGTTTTGAAGTCGAAGACCAGGAGCAATGGGTCAGAGAAATGGAAAGAAAGGTTAAATTTACAAGAGGTAATGACTTGAAGAAATGCTTACATTTCTTCATTAACCTTCCTTGCTGACTTCGCCACTCTTCAGTGTCTGAAACAAGTCCCTCATTTAGTTCTCTGCCTCTCAGGTATGGTAACAGCACAAGGAACTATGCTGTTCGAGTCGGGGATTATCATACTCTGGTGCCTGAGGAGTTCGAAGAAGAAATTGGAGTCCAACAGATAGTGATTCACCGAGAGTATCGACCAGACAGCAGTGACTATGACATTGCCCTGGTTAAATTACAAGGACCAGAAGAGCAGTGTGCCAGATTCAGCAATCACGTCTTGCCAGCCTGTTTACCACGCTGGAGAGAGAGGCCACAGAAAACAGCCCCCAATTGTTACATAACAGGATGGGGAGACACAGGTAATATAAATAACGAACCTTGTCCCTGCTATTATCCACTTATTTAGGTGTGCAATGGACAGTAAAATCTTAAATGGGTTCAGGCTTTAGTTTGGAAATACTGCTGTGAGAAATGCATGCATGTAATTTGGATTTACATCTTGAGAAGAGAACTCAGTTGTCTTTAATGCAAGGGTGGAATACTTGACTGTTTTTCCTGGTTGGAGCTTAAGGGGTAAAGAATCCTCCACTTTTAGTGCCCCCCTCAGAGAGGGGACAAGGGAAAATTTTTAAGATCCTACCCCAAGACTTGGACCTGGCAGTCTATATTTTTAGAGCTCTTCTAGATGATTTTGATGTAGCCAGTCCAACAAAGGGCTTTGGCAACAATTGTTGGTTGGTATTTTTTTGCAAACCAAATCCTGTGGAGAATTGCTAAATATACATTCAATACACAAAAACAGAGCTGCTGAGGTTGAATTGGGGACCCAAACCACTCATTTCTCCTTCACCCTAACCCCGTCCCCAGCAAGAGCAGGATGTTAGCATATACTCCTGTAAGGCAAATGCAGCTGTAGAGTTGAAACCACTTGTTATCAGCTAAGTGCTTGCTCAGGATGGACCCTGAAGAGCAGACCTGAGATTTCACTTGGAAAAAGTGCTTAATTCACAAATGACTGCTGAAGAAAACTGATAGGTTCTTCTTTGTTAAAAATAGAGAATTTTACTCTTGAATAGTGTTGAACAAGTGTATCTCCACAGGTGATGAGTGTCAGTAGGGTTTAATTTAGTATGTATCTGTTTATTTTATCCCATATTACATGAAATCAGGACTTTAGACATATACTACTTCAAAGCAGTGACACTGAGAACATTTTGGACTCTCTTTAAAAGCACTGGTACCAATCCTTATAACAAAATTGCAGAAGGAAAGATTTTCTATTATAATGACTAAATCAGGTAAAGGTAATAGCATCCTCTGTATACTATGGTGATCCCTGAGGTAAATCAGGTCTCAGAAAAGGGTCAAGTGTATCTGGAAGAATTATGATTACTTCGTAAGGGAAGGTTCAGTCCCCTTTGGACACCTTTAAATTAATACAAATAATCAAGGAATTGAACAGAACGAGTGTCATTATGGACTAGTTATTCCAGTTGAGTAAACAGGATCAGAGAATGGTGGAATCTATATCCAAGGAAAGGATAATATGTAAGATAAACCTTTTAGCTACTGAAGAACGAGCAAATGGCTTACCAGCAGATGAACTACCACTCAAATAGTATTTGTGTATGGTAAACTACGTGCAGTGTTTCTAAATCTTTAAGAAATTTATTTCTATTCAGAAGTTACTGCCACTTTGTGCTTATTTGTCATTTACAATTAATCCCCCAAATTTGATTAAATAGATTTATCTCAGGGGAATTGATATGCTATTACAAGATAAGCATGAATGCATTCTTAGTGTTTCAATATATAGAATTTAAATATTAACTTGTACACAAATGTATCCTTTAGGTTTAATCTCTATAGCCAAATCATAAATAATTCTTCCCCCAAAAGTGATACTAAGATTAGTGAAGGGTAAGAGTATATGTTAAGTGCCAAGGTTCAGTTAATGACATTACATGCCATTTGTAATTATTCATTTTAAACTAATGCCACGATAGGATTTTTCTCCAAGAACATTAAATGTGCATTAAAATGCTAAATGGAGCTCTTTTCAGTAAGATTGTTAGCTGGAATCTCATTGACTAACTCAGGTATTTGGTCTGAGTAGGGCGAGCCTATTCAAGAACTCTACAACAAGCAGCCGTCCCCTTACTTCCCAAGAGATTCTGTGAACAACGCTATAAAGGTCGGTTTACAGGAAGGATGCTGTGTGCTGGAAACCTCCACGAACGCAAACGTGCAGACAGTTGCCAAGGAGACAGCGGAGGACCGCTCATGTGTGAACGGCCTGGAGAGAGCTGGGTTGTGTACGGGGTAACCTCCTGGGGTTATGGCTGTGGAGTCAAGGGTTCTCCTGGTGTCTATACCAAAGTTTCCGCCTTTGTGCCTTGGATAAAAAGTGTCATCAAACTGTAATTCATGAAGACTTCAGGAGAAAACAGTGTTAAGAACCTGATGGAAAATTGTTCAACCTCCAATCTGCTCAGCCACAGATGACAACTAAGGAGATCTGATAGCCATGTTTGTTTTATGACATTTGTGGTAAAATGCTGGCAAAAAAAATTCAGGTTATATACCCCTTACTTGCTTTTGAGCTTGTGATGTGAACATTTATGGTTACAGATAAGTTTTTTGCTATAAGGCTTTTGGTGTATGCCCACATTTGATATGGAAAAAGATAAGAGTGGCGTTACTTTCTATGTATGTAAAAGGCTGTCGTGTGAGGACCAACCACAGCCCAAAAGGGAATTCCACTATAAACTCAAACCAGAATAGGCTCAAGCCACAGGACAGACACACATCACAACACGTTCCTGAATTTAGTGGTTTGGTGTTTAGAAGCCAAGTGTCCATGTACGTATGAACACTATGGAAATCCAAATAGAAAAAATACATTTTATTACAGTACCTATAATAATATACTTTATTATAAGTTAGCAAAATTTTAAGGGATGAACTTCTTATAGCCTAATAAAAGAATGCTTTCAGTTAGGTGTTGGATATACAACCTAACTTCTTATTCACCAAATTTATAATTCATCAATATGAAGGCTTAAAATGCCAGTCTCTAAGCATTCAAGTTGCACATCGCAGTTTTCAATACCACATCCTTAAGATAGTCATCTATCCCTTAGTCAAATCTTTCCTCCATTATTTTCTTAAAAATCTAACTATAACTAATTGGCCACCATAAGGGAACTTTTATAAAATTTTTTCCAAAGAATGCTTCTTTGGTGGCAACAGCATAAAATCACCCTTGTTAAACTACATTAGCATTGCTGGTCTTCAAAGTCCTAAACTTAGAATCATTGGTTTTGAAAGCAAAACTCCACATATAAGAGGGATGATAACGATTACATATGCAACTAATTCCTAGATGACTTAATCATCTCAAATTTATAACTTAGCAAATAAACTTCCACCATACACCAGGTTTTCTGAACCACAGCAGAAGACTGCCATCTACTGCAATTCTCTGGTATTCCACTATTCATTTCTTAACACTGCTGATACTATTAAAAATGTTTTCTCCTCTACAAACTGGAAAATTCCTACCCACGTTTCAATGCATATGCCTACATTATACGTGCTAAATACTGCATATGTGGCTCGTACAACTCATTGACAACTTGTAAAATGGGGAAACAGGCTTAGAACTCAAGGTAATAGGAAAAAGCTCCACCACACCGTGCCCTCATGAGCCTCAACACTGACAATGGCAGTTCTCCCCCTCGACCACCTTCACTTTTCAGTTAGTTATCACTACATACCCTCATTAAGACACTCCTAGCAGCAATGCAAGATCTTTGCGTAAGAGATGGAAATATGAAAGGTACACCCTCTCCAGATTTGGGTAATCCTTCCTGAATGGTATTGTAGGCCCTCCCCCAAATCCCAGCCAGTGCCAGTCACCATGCAGGGCTTTTACCTTCCGTGTTCAAAACTGAAGCTTTCCCTTTTGTGTCACACTTGTTGCCCCCCATTAAATGTAAAACTGGTGCTAATCTACAGGTGCTGTATAGTTTACTACATTGCAAAGCCATGTGTCAGGTAGAAAAGCCTGTAACTTTAACAAAGGGAAAACTGCAATACAGGTGAGAAAAAGCATTCTTTATTGAGCCTGCCTCCGGTAGTGCTGGTACAATGTAAACCCGTAGCCGGCAAACTTGGTAAGGAAAGTAAACATCTCAGAAAGCAGCCCGTAAGTGGGCATGGTTGTTCCAAGAAAACTTTTGAAAATAGGCGGCTTGCAGTTCCTTGAACTAACCACTAACACGTGGTTTATGAAATGCCTTTATTATAGCTAATTTTGTTGTAACTTTTAAGCGTTTCTAATACAAGTGTTCAATGCAAATTTGTGTAAATAAAGTGCGTTACTATCCCACAATGCATTTTCATTCTACCTTCCCACTTTCACCTATTAATCATCCAAGTGATTACCCAATGAATCAAGCATTTTATCCTACTATAAGAAAGGGTTTTATTCTGTTTCACAACCACACTACATTTAACATTTAGGCCCATATTAAAAATATAGCCCCCCACAGTTCCCAGATTATCCCGAATATAACGCAAATTCACGTTTGAGGATCCACCGGCAGGATGTATATCACTTCTATCATTATGGATTTCTTGACATCTGTGGAAGAAAACCAGCATTATAAAATCCACCTCTTAAGACTATCCGGCACACTGTGTAAGTTTTAAGCTAATCCAATTACTCTGCATTTGGGTGGCTATTCACTTAATTACAAGGGAGAATGGGCACTTTAGCTTTCCAATTCCTTAGGTTCAGATTAACCAAAAAACAACAAAAGGAAACGTACCTCGTTAAACTTTCCGTCACCTGTCACAAGCATTAGTCCATCTTCCTAGAAACATTTGAATACTAATTAGAAAATCTTGCATACTAACTCGAAACACTCGATTTTTCACAGTGAAGAATGTTACTTGTGCAAGTCAGAATCTGATACCAATTAAATGGTGACAGCTTTGCCAATAAACAAGAATATGCTCTTCCATGGCTAGGAAGGGAGACTGCCACAGTTGACAGGTCCCAAAGATACATGGAGACAAAATCTAGAACTGACCAGCAGGCGCAACTTAGATGTTACTCACCCTCCGGACATAGCTTTCCTAAGTCTCGGGGTGTTCAAGTTAGGCCGGCCACGTGTCACCGGCCACACCGACTAACCAATCACTTTCCCTCAAGTCCACGAGGCACTTTTCCCAGGAGAGCTCTTGGGCCCAGGCCGCTCATCCTCGGACTCAGGATTCAGGGTCGCACGTGGCCGCCGCACGACGTGAAGCGCCTCTAAGTACGACCACGCTTGCGACCCTAAAGACCTCCCAAACTGGCCGCGGCCACCACGACAAGGGCAGTCTTCCTTCATCTTAATAACGCCAGAAAGTTCCGGCTTAACTACCCCTACGGCGGCTGTAAAGCAATGGCACGCACACCCTCAAACACGACAGCTTCCGGGGATAAAGGGCCGAACGCTTCGGCGCACGCTCTCTTATAGCGCTGGTGACGTTCTCCGGAAAAGCGCCTCGCGGGGCGGAGCCTCCACGGTTTCTCCTTCCGCCGCGGGGCCGCCACGGTCCCACCCCTTCCGGTGACCGCTCTTCCCAGGTGGCCCCACCCCCTCTCAGGTTTTTTTCACCCCCTCACCCACCTATCACGTCGGTCGGGGTTTGTCGCTTGGGCCCGATCCAGACGCATGCGCCTATAGAGCAGCCAACGCGCTCTCGCGAGACCGCGCGATTCTGAGGCTTGCGAGTGAGGAAGGCTGAGGAGGCTGAGGAGGGTGAGGAGGCTGAGGAGGTGTTGGTTTCTTAGGGTGGACTGTAAGGTAGTTACTTTACGAGTCCTGGTCGTTACTGACTCGCCACGTTAGACGGTTCTGCACGTCTTTGTGTTGGCTGGCTAGTTCAGAGGTAGCACACTGGTTTTGTGCCTTCGCCTCCGTGTGCAGGTGCTGCTCCTTTAGTGCCTGTGTCGGCGTTCCCGCCGGGCCGTGTATCCTTCCTTCTTCCTCCCTTGGTTTCGGTGCTGTCTGTTAGCGGTCTACGCAATCTGCTCGCCAGGCAGTGTTGGCAGCCTCGCCACACCGTCTCTAGCCTCAGACTAGAAGCAGGAAAGGCGTTGGGCCCCGCGCGCGTCCGGCAGGCGGCTTACGGCCCTGCGAGTGACCCGTCCACTGCCAGTTCTGTCTCCCGGCCCTGCCGCCCGGGGCCCCTGGCTCTCAGCCTGCTGCTCGTGTGTTTAGGGGGCGGTCAAGTCAGTCGGCGCTGTCGCCTGTGTGAGGTGGGCTTAGAGACGGTCAGGAACAGTTCTAGTCTTAGATTCAGGCTCATCAAATGCAGCTAACCTTATTTTCGGTTTTCCTTTTTATTTTTCTTCGGTGTGAAAAAAGGAGGATTCAGGTGCAACTTTTACTTGGTGATGGGCCGCTTGTGACAGCACCTTGCAGGAAGTGGTATCAGGAAGGGTGAATAATATGCTGCCGGGAGATCCACTGAGGGTTGATGAAATCATTACAGGCTTTCTTTGGGAAAGAATTTAGAGGAACAATTGCTGTTATGGTTAAAGTTGCATGGACAAGTTTATAGAAGATAAATTTTAATTGGAGTTAGCCAAAGCTGTTTCTACAATTCCCCTTGCCTCATCCCGTCTTATGTCCTCTTAGTCTTACCTTAATTTACTCACTTGACCTCACTTTATCACACTACTGAACTGAAAGAATTATTCAATAACTATAAATACGGAATCGCAGTTGGGAGTTTTTCCGTATTACATTCAATTTAGAGATAAGATCGCCAAGTAATAATCCACTTATGCTAAATTTTAAGGTCTTGTAGAGGAGGATTTTAACGAATTTCCCTTTGGGTTGAGGGGCCACATCAGCAATGAAGGTGCGTGTGTACTGGCTTCTGTCAGAGAGCGTTGTGCTTTGGCCAGTGTGCAATACGCTGTACTAAAAATCTGCCCCTTTCTGCCTGCGCGTTTTTGTTTATGTCCTTTTATACGTCTTCAAGGTCCTACCGACTGTTTTCGTCTGCCAAATTTCTACTCCCTTTGTTCAAAAATTTGTTCTGTAAAACTATTAGTCCCACTGGGTTGATTTTTTCCCCCCTTCTTTGACTTGCTAAAGTACTTATATTTTTCTTCTCATATTCTATTTTTAATCATAAGAGTTTAGGTATTCATCGTCTTTATTATATTGTAATCTCCTTACGGACAGGGACTGAGCCTTGGCTTATCTCAAGTGCCTATCAGAATGTTTTGCATTAAATAAATATTCAATTTCATCATCAAAGCCCCTGGGGTATTCAGTATATATTTCTGGAATTGAACATGTTTTATATTTATTTTAAAAGGCCAGCTTGAGTATGGGCTGTGCTGAGAACTTGCTTTCAAAGGGTAGAGTAAGGAAAGGAGGAAGAAGCATAACTTTACGGTGGAGAAGTCTGGCAAACAATCTCAGGAGATCAAGATCAGTGTGGGCAGTGATATGTCGGCATAGGTAGCATGTAGATGATAATGCTGTGAAGAGGCAGATACTTTCTTTTATTCTTATCCAAAACCCATAACCCCAGCTGTCTTAGTTTGCTGGGGCTGCTATAACATGCCACAGACTGGTTAGCTTAAAAAACAGGAGTTTTTTGTTTCTGTGTTGGAGGCTGAAAGTCCAAAATCAAGGTGTTGGCAGAACTCTTCTTTCTCTGAAGTGTTGTGTCCTAGTGGTGGCTCGCTGGCAATCCATTACTCAGACTCTGCCCCCGTCACGTGACTGTTTGTCTCCTTTTAACTCCTGCTCCTATGTGCAAATTTCCAATAGTGCTGTAGACGTGGTGGATTAAGAACCATCCTGATTTTAAATTTGGCCTCATCTTAACTTATAACATCTTCACAGATCCTATTTACAAACGGCTTGACATCCACAGGATGAGGAGTTAGGAGTTGCACATGTTTTTGTGAGGGCCATGAGTCCATTCATAACACCAGTCTATCCATTAGAAAAACGTCACACAAGATCAAATTGAGTCTGGACAATGGTGGCTCAGTGGCAGAATTCTCACCTGCCGTGCCGGAGACCCAGTTTCGATTCCTGGAGACTGCCCATGCCAAAAACAAAACAAAACAAAAATTCAGATTGACAGGCATTCTGTAGAATACGACATCAGCACTCAAAACTGTCAAGGTCATGAAAAACAGGAAAAGTTTGAGAAACACATCAGAAGAGATGAGACATGATGAGTAAATACAATGTGGCATTCAGGTTGGGATTCTGGAGCTGAAAAAAGACGTTAATAGGAAACTAGTGAAATTTGAATGAAGTATGGTATAGTGCTCTACCAATATTAATCCTTAGTTGTGACAAATGTGCCATGGTATTATAAGATTAATGATAAGGGAAACTGGATAAATACCACCTTTACAAATTTTATAAATCTGAAAATATTCTAAAATAAAGGTTTTTTTAGAAGTCTTATTACATTAAATTGTTATTTTATAATATACATTATATTTTAATATATAATATTTTATTATATGTAATTTATAATATATATTATGGTTTTTTTACTTCATTTTTAGACTTGTAGTTTATGGAAAAATCATGGAGAAGATACAGAACTTCCATGCCCTCCATATTATTAACACTTTGCATTAGTGTATGCTTTTTTACAATTTTAAAATTACTATAATTGTGTGATTAATGATAGGCCATGATTACATTAGGGTTATCTGTGTGGTACAGTCCTATATATATATATATATTTTTTCTAGTAACATACAGACAACCTACTATTTCCCCTTTTAATCACACTCAAATATATAGTTCAGTGCCGTGAGGGGGACTTCACCACTTGTGATGTTTCTATGCAATGTTGCAAGGAGAGGAAAGATTATCACATACTTCATTCTGAAGTGACATTTGTCACATTGACTCATATTTCATGGATCAGAGCAAGTTGCATGGTCACACTTAACTTCAGAATGGTGGGGAAAAGGTATCCTATTGTGTGGTTAGAAGGAGAATCAGAAATATCAGTGAACAGCACCAATGATTTCTACGGTTGCTGAACCGTAACCTCTTTTACATTTTTTTGAAGTTTTTAATCTTAAATACAACATATATACAAAGAAAAAGCAATGATTTTCAAAGTACACTTCAACAAGTAGTTAGAGGACAGATTTCAGAGTTTGTTATGGGTTACCATTCCACTATTTCAGATTTTCCCTTCTAGCCGCTCCAAAACACTGGAGGCTAGGGAACATTTTTTTTCTTTTTTGTGAAAAATAACATATATACAAAGAAACAATAAATTTGAAAGCACAAAACAATACTTAATTGTAGGACAGATTGCAGAGTTTGGTATGGGATACAGTTTCACAATTCTAGGTTTTTACTTCTAGTTGCTCTAAGATACTGGAGACTAAAAGAAATATCAATGTGATTCAGCACTCATACTCATTTGTTAAAACCTACCTTCTCTATGTAACTCCACCATCGCCTTTAATCTATCTCCCACTCTTTAGGGATATTTGGGCTATGCCCATTCTAACTTTTTCATGTTGGAAGGGGCTGTCAGTAATATGGGATGGGGGATGGAATTAGACAATGTTCTGGAGAGGCTGGCCTCTGCATTTCAGGACTTATCTGGTCCAGGGCCCTATCTGGAGGTTGTAGGTTTCTGGAAAGTTGCTCTAGTGTATGGAACCTTTGTAGAATCTTTTATGTTGCCCTATGTGTTCTTTAGGATTGTCAAGAATGGTTTTGGTTGGGATTTGGCAAATTATGATAGGTGGCAATGTCTAACTGAAGCTTGCATAAGAGTGATCTCCAGAGTATTCAGGGCTCCAATTTTAATAAAGATCTGCAGGAGAAGCTGATGTCCTTTGTCACAAACCAAAACACACATGACCCAGGAGATGCTGAAGTTGAAGGGAATCTAGCAAGAGTTCCACATCTGTAAGATGAGCTACCAGGTAAGTGACAACTTGGATGATCTATAACACTGCCTCATGCCTTGCACTGACCTTCCAAGTATAAAAAGTACACTTGTACCTACCAGATCTCATGCAGAGTGTCTCTTGTGGCCTATGCTAACCTGACAGTATGCATGGAAGGAAAGGAAAATATTTCCCTTAGCCAAACTGACACAGTAGAAATCAACCACAATCAGTAAATTATGTAGTATGTTAAAGGTAATAAGTGCTATGGAGAAAAATAAAGCAAGGAAGGTATATTAGTTTGCTAAAGCTATTATGGAACAGCTTTTAAAAAGGGAATTTAATACATTGCAAGTTACAATTCTAAGGCTCTGAAAATTTCCAAATTAAGGCACCAACAGGAGGTTACCTTCACTCAAAAAAGGCCAATGCCGTGCAGAACACCCCTCTCAGCTGGGAAGGCATGTGGCTGGCATCTGCTGTTCCTGTTCCCAGTTCTGCTACCACCTTCTGAGGCCAGTGTTTTCCTCTCTGTTTGTGAGCTTTCACTTAGCTCCTCTGAGACACAACTCTGGATTCAGGCTTGCTTAGCATCTCACAGGAAGGCACATGGCAATATCTGGCGGGCTCTGGCTGTGTCTAGGCATCTGTTCCCTTTGTCAACACTCCAAGCATCCCCAAACATCTGTGTCTCTGTCAGATCTGAAGCAACTGTTCTAACATCTGTATCTGAGATTTCTCTAAAATGTTCCCTTTTAAAATACTATAGTAAGCTAATCAAGACCCACCTTGAATGGGTGGAGTCACTTCTCCTAATCAAAAGATCGTATCTCCATCTAATTGAGTATGTCACATCTCCATGGAAGTAACTCAAAGTTTAAACCCTAAACAATACGTCTGGCCCTACAAGATTGGATCAGGATTAGAACATAGTTTTTCTGGGGTTGCATAATAGTTTCAAACTGATACAGAAGGACTGAGACCTGTGTGGAGATGGAAATTGTTTTCAAAATGGTGTTCAGGAGTGATTTCACTGAGAAGGTAACATTAAGGTAAAGACTTAAAGGAGGTGTCTTATTTTGCCAGATCTGCTATAATGAATAATACAGACTAGTTGCCTTAAACAACAGTTATTTATTGCCTCTCAGTTTTGGAGACTAGAAGTCCAAAATGAAATGGCCATGCTTTTTCTAAAGTCTATAGCTTTTTCATGATAGCTTGCCACCAGCAGTCCATAATTCAGTCTATACCTCCTTCACATGGCCAGCTGTCTCCTTCTGTGTGCATATTTCCATAGAAGGACTCTTGTCATTGGATTAAGACTTATCCTGGTTCAATTTGACCTCACCTTAACTAATAACATCTTTAAAAATCCTATTTACAAAAGAGTTCACATCCGCAGGGCAGGGTTAGTGTCTTTGTGGGAGATATGATTCAATCCATAACAGGAGGTGAGTGAGTGAAACATGCAAATATCTGGAAGAAGAAGTTATAAGCAGCTAATGCTTCCTGAGTGTGGTCAGCACACCTGGTGTATTAGGCAGCTGTTATGGGTTGAATTGTGTGCTCAGAAAGATGTATAGATGCCCTAACCGGTAGTACCTCTGAATGTGACCGCATTTGGAAATAAGGTCTTTCAGATGAAACAGTTAAATTAACAAGAGGTTATATTGGAGTAGGGGTCAGCCTACTCCTGTATCACAGGTATTTTTATAAGAATGGGAGAAAGAAAATGGTCATGTGAAGATGGAGGTAGAGATTCTGCCACAAACCAAGGAATGCCAAGATTTGTCAGCCACTGTCGGAAGCCAGGAACAAGGCATGGAACAGATTCTTCCCTATAGATGTCAGAGGAAGCGTGGCCTGCCTACACCTTGATTTCAGACTTCCAGCCTCCAGAACTGTGAGACAATAAATTTCTACCTAGTTTGTGGTATTTTAAACCGCCCAGTTGGTGGTACTTGGTTACAGCAGCCCTAGAAAGCTAAGACAGCTACTTCTAATACAATTCCTGATGATACTACCTCCTGTTCTTCCTGCCTTTATGTTATTCACCTCCCCATGAATGCTAAAGTGACAGGATGCCTCTTCTGAGATTAGGCTATAAAGGATTATAACTTGTGTCTTGTTAGCACTCCCTCTTTGCCTCCTTGGATTGTTTTCTCAGATGTGGCAAACTGCCATTTTGGAGATGCCCATGTGGCAAGGAACTGAGGATGGTCTCTCGTTAACAACCAACAAGGAACTGAGGCCTTCTCACCAATGAGGAATTGAAGCCCACCAACAGCCATGCTAGTGAGCTTGGAAAAGCAGATACTTAACTAGTCAGTCTTTGAGATGACTTTAGCTGTGGCTGTTGATTGCAGTGTGTGGGTCTGAAGCAGAGGATCCAGCTACTTGGATTACTGACCCACAGAAAGTATGTGAGATAATAAATGTTTTAAGCCACTAAATTTTGGGGTAATTTGTTGAGTACAGTAGATAACTCACATATTTAAAATGTTCAAGGAACAAATATGAGACCAATTTGGTTGAAGTGGAGTAAGCAAGTAGGAATGAGGTTAGAAAGGTATTAGCAGACTACCTGTTTTAGTTTGCTAAAGCTACCAGAATGCAACACACCAGAGATGGTTCGGCTTTTAATAAGGGCACTTATTTGGTTAGAAATTTCTAGTTCTTCAGAGGAAAGGCAGCTAGCTTTCCTCTGGCTTCCTCTGTTATATGGGAAGGCAAATAGTGGACTTCTGCTGGGCTTCCCTCCTGGCTTCTGGGTTCTATTTGCTTTTTCAGAGGCAGTCCCTTTCTGCATCTCCAAATGTCTGGGCCTGAGCTCCAAGTTCTGAGATGAGGTATGTAGAGCTGCTAATTTCTCTTCTGACTCCTCTATTTTAAGCCCCCAGCTAGTTAAATTAAACATCACTCTGTTGTGGAGGGCACTCCCCTTAGCTGACTGCAGATGTAATCAGCCATAGATGATTTCATATACTGATGATTTAAGTTCACAGCAAGAAAACAATGGGGCATCATTACCTGGCCAAGAGGCCACCTGAACTGTCACACTTCCTAAGTCTTTATCAGTCATTGAAACATTTTTGGTTTTTCCGCTGAGTGAGTTGGGGAGCCATTGGAGGGTTTTGAGTAAAGGAATGACATGATCTGATTTAGGATTTAAAAGTTTTCTCTCAAAATTCTGTTGATAAGAGACTCCTGGGCAGTTTTGGAGATAGGGTAGGAGGGGAAAATCAGTTAGGGTAATGCAATCATATGGGTGAGAGAATGGTAACAGGGAGGAGATAAGAGATGAGTCAAGTCTGGACATAGTTTTGTGATAGAGCTGATAGTATTTGCTGACAGATTGGATATAGGATAGGAGTAAAAGGAAATAGGATGTGAGAAACAAGACCCCACAGGTTTTTAGTTTTCAACTGAGATGGGGGAGATTGCAAGAGGATCAGGGTTGTGGAAGGCACTATCAGGAGGCTGATTTTCAATATGTTATGTTTGTCGTGCCTTTTATGCATCCAAGTCAGCCATCCAAGTCAAGGTATTGAGTACAGAGTTCAATATGAGTCTGAAGTTCTAGGGAAAGTTCTGTGCTGGTGATATAAATATAGGACTTGTCAAACTAGAGATGTTATTTAAAACCAGAAGATTAGTTGCTAAAACTAGGGAGGAAGTATAGATAGAAAATTATTAGATCTAGGACAGACCTTTGGGCCAGGTCATCACTTATCCATGGGGAAGATGGGCAGAAACCAGTAAAGGAGATTAGGAAGTGAGGAGAAAAGCCTGTGGAAAGAGGTTGTGATCTATTGTTCATTGGCCATTGGGTGTAGCAATATGAAGGTCATTTATGAACTTGTTAAGAACAGTTTCAGAGTTAATAGGAGGAGAAGAATTGGAGATGGTGGATTTTGATGACTCAAAGAGTTATAAAGGGGAAGATAAATGAGGCAGTATCTGGAAGGGGATGTGGGATCAAAAGAGGGCTGTTTTTTTAAGCATGGGAGAATTTAAGCATTATTTTATTTTGATGAAAAGGTCCAGTAGGAATGGAAAAATTGATAATAGAGGAAATATTTGGTGAATTTCTTGGGAGATGAGATGGGATCTGGTCTACAAAGATGGGGTAAGCCTAAGATAGGAGTCCAGGCAGTTCATTTATAGGAACAGAAGCATATGTCTACAGATTCTGGCAGGTGAGTAAATGTGGTGGTACAGAATTGTGAATGTTCTGTTTTTTTTTCAGGAAGCAAGGTCTTCAACTGAGAGTGAGGAATTTGGAGGAGATGTTGGTATATGAGGAAAGAAGAGAAGTCAGAATTAGGAGATGGGGGAATAGACTATGGAAATGTAGTAGGATTCCTGGACTACTTTAGGGGCCCACTTGAGTCCTTGTAATGAATTTAAATCAAAGGTTTAGTATAATCACTTATTTTTTACACACTAAATTCAGATAGTGGAGTTGACAGAGAGTTGGAATTAACTAAGAATGGAGTTTACCAAGAAAGTAAGCAAAATGAGAGAAGGGAAAAGGAGTATTTATAAGGGAATGTTTATATTGACTTACCATGGAATTTAAATTAGGTAAGAAGGGATGATGAGAATTTATGAGAAGAGAGAGGGAAGTAGGATCAATTAATTTTGAGGTGATGGCAGGTCAAAGGAATTTTAGAGCTGGAGTGTTATAGTAAATGTTTGACATTATCAAACATGATATATAATTATTTAGTGAAAAGTTTAGCAAGCGAAATCTGAGCCTTTCTTAGTTTGGCCTGAAAAATTGTGGAGTTGCCCAGGTGGTCTGTGATCTCAGATTGCTTGTGTCACTTCAGAAGTTGATTGCCTGACTTGGTTGTAGGAATGTCATGTCGGTGAGATGTTAATACTCATTTTATTAAATAGTAACATCTCAAAAGCTTGACTCTCTATTTTTATACTCTCCAGATGTCTTGTATTCCTTAATCTATTTACTAATGGGGCTTTTTATTTTTGGCTTACATGCTGTCATGGTCAGTTCATGTGTCAACTTGGCCAGGTGGTGATGCCCATTTGTCTGGTTGGGCAAGTGCTGGCCTGTCTGTTGCTATGAGGACATTTCATGGACTTAAATCATGATTACGTTGGCTGTATCTGCAGTTGATTGCATTTGTAATCAGCCAAGGGGAGTGTCTTCTACAATGAGTGATGCTTAATCTAATCACTGGAAGGCTTTTAAGGAGGATTCAGAAGAGACAGCTTCTTCCTGCTTTAGCCAGCCAGCCTGTCCTGTGGAGTTCATACAGACCCTTCATTGGAGTCGTCAGTTTCCCTGCGCTACGAGTTTTGGACTTTTCCATTCCTGTAGTTGTCTAACCAGCCTCTCCTGGGAATTCGTTGAGGCACTTCATCAGATTTACCAGCTTGCGGCCTGCCCTACAGACTTGGACTTTGTTCCCATGGTTATGTGAGACACTTTTATAAATTTTATATCTATGGATATTTCCTGCTGATTCTGTTTTTCTAGAGAACCGTAGCTAATACACATGCCTTCATGCAAAAGAAAGAAAGTTAATTTTTTTTAGCATTTAATATGACATAGTAAAATAAAAGATTATCCAACTGTTTTTTAATTTTTATACATTAATATCTGTAAAATATCTTATTTTTCATACCAGAGATACTAAAATAATTTGAAAATTTATTAATCAGTGGCTAAAATTATCTTTGCTTTCCTTTTTCTTTCCTTTATTGTGGTTATTTATTATAAATATCTGTACATAATAGAATTAGCTTATTTTTTGTAAAACTCAGTGGAATGAAAGAAAATTCCATGAAACATCCCATTTTTATGAGGCCACTAGATGGCTCTGTTATTCTATTATTTAGGTCTGTATTTAAAGCAATGTTTTGAATTCAAAGTGTATTCATTTATTATTGTGCAGTAGTATCTACATGCATGTGTGGAGAATAATATGCTAATATCAGCATTTATGATAACTCTACTAAGCTATCATCTGTACTCCAGTTTTATATAATAACTATCTATTTTGAATATTGATAACCTAAACTTCTACTCTAAAGGAACAACTTTCACAGGTGCTGATTTTAAGAATTAATTGATGCCATATGATCCAGCATTCTCAATACTAGATATATTTTCAGAGGAACTGAAGACAAGGACACAAGCAAACATTTCCACACTGTTGTTTACAGTGGCCTTATTCACAATTACCGAGAAATAGAAACAGCCCAAATGTCCATCAGCAGATGAGTGGCTAAACAAACTGTGGTATATAAATACAATGGAATATTACACAGTTGTAAGACAGGATAAAGTCAAGAAGTATGTAACAATGTGGATGGACCTTGAGGACATTATTCTGAGTGAAATTAGCTAGAAACAAAAGGATGAATACTGTATGGTCTCACTAATATGAACTAACTTTAATGAGTAAACTTTGAGAGTTAAAGTTAAGAACACAGGTTATCAGGAGATAAGAGGGTAGAGACTGGCCATTTGGTGCTATAAGAATGCAGAATGTGCAACAGAACTGCTTGTAAAGATTCAGAAATGAATAGCACAATACTATCTGATGGTAGCACAATAATATAAGTACACTGAGTGAAATTGAATGCGAGTATGGTCGACAGAGAACGGCCGGGGACATATATGACATCAGAAAGAAAGATAGAGGATAAATACTGAGCCGATTTAACTTAGGAATGCCTAGGGTGGACAGTGATGGTGATTAAATGTACAAATATAGGAATGTTTTTGCATAAGGGAGAACAAATGAATGTCAACCATGCAAAGTGTTGAAAATTGGATGGCATACAGGAAATGGTACAATCAATACAAACTAAGGCCTATAGTCATATAACATTGTAATATGCCTCTTCTACTGAATGTAATAAAGGCAATATGCCAAAACTAAATGTCAATAAGGTGTAGATACAGAGGAGAGTTATGGGATTCTTTGTGGAAGAAAATGAAATGTCATCATGTGATTGTAGTGGTAAAGGCACAGCTAGGTGATTATACCAGGAACCACTGAGTTTTTTGCTTAGGCTAGCTTGTACAGTGTCCTAATAAAACTGTTAAAAACTGAATGGAGAGAAACAACGCTAGAGAAAATGTGGAGAAAGAGATGTACCTATTCACTGGTACAGCCCCTCTGGAGGCCAGTGTGGTGGTTCCACAGGTGGCTAGGGGTGGGGTTGCCATATTATCCTGCAGCTCTTTGCTAGAGGGAACTCTTTACTTGGAGGAACTGACAGTGGGAATACTAATAGACATTTGCACACTGGTGTTTATGGCGGCAGTGTTCTGATGTGCAATATGTGGAGGTGGCCTAAGGGTACAATGACTGAGGAATGGAAGGGGAACTGTGGTGTGTACATACAATGGACTACTGAGTGGCTGCAAGAAAGAATGAAATTGCAAGGCATGCAATTAAATGAATGAAACTTTAACAACTGTATGTTGAATGAAATGTCAGAAACAGACAAATATTATGTCTCACTCATATGGACTAATTATTATATAAAAATTTGGTGAATTGAAGTTAAGAGCCTGGGTTTTCAGGTTGGAGCCTATTGTAAAGGGTCCTAGATTGCAAGCTCTTACAGCAGTCAGACATATTCTGGAGTTGTAACTGTTATTTCTAAATTCTGAGATACTGAGCTGTTTATATGTAACCTGGCCATTCCCAGAAACTTTGAATATGTATGTGACACCCGAGACTCAGAGTTAGAGCTCTGAAACTATGAAGGTGCAGAACCCCATAAAGGAGCTGTTGAAAACATTGAAAAAGTGATCAGACTTTGACGAGAGATATGAATAAAGCTAATCTGAATAGGACTAAGGTAAATCAGAATACAGGGGAAAAGATGATATTGGTTATTTTAAAACTTCAACTTCTGTGTGAGACCAAAGGAAAATTTGGTGCAAAATTTATATCTTTAGTGGCGCATTGTCTGATTTATCTTGTGTGGTCAGTTTATTCGAACACCGTATTTACATGGAATCTTTACTAGGGTGTGAGATCTTGTTGGTTTGTACAGGTTAATGTGATGCCCCAATACATTCCAGAGTAATTTGGGCAGTGAATAAAAAGTATTTGCAAAGTTCTCTTGAGGGACTTGAGAGAAAGGAGGAAATGTTCAACTTCCCCATCTGGGGAATTCCTGATATTCTTACAAGCAGTGGGGATAACCAGTTCAATAGGCTGAGCCCTTGATTTTGGGGCTCACTCTTATGAAACTTATTCCTGCAAAGGAAAAACTAAGCCTACTTTATAATTATGCCTAAGAATCACCCCCTAGGGAACCTCTTTTGTTGCTCAGATGAGGCCTTTCTGTCTAAGCCGACTCGGCATGTGAACTCAGTTCCCTACCCCCTATGTGGGACATGACTCCCAGAGGGTAAATCTTCCTGGCAATGTGGGACAGAACTCCTGGGATGAGCCAGGACCTGGCATCACGGGATTGAGAAAACCTTCTTGACCAAAAGGGTAAAGAGAGAGATGAGACAAAATAAAATTTCAGTGGCTGAGAGATTTCAAACAGAGTCAAGAGGTTATCCTGGAGTCTATTCTTATGCATTAAGTAGATATCCCTGTTTTAGTTTATGATGGATTGGATTGGCTAGAAGGAAGTACCTGAAATTGTTGAACTGTATTCCAGTAACCTTGATTTTTAAAGATGATTGTATAACTATACAGCATTTACAATGTGACTGTGTGATTGTAAAAATCATGTCTGATGCTCCCTTTGTGCAGGGTATAGACAGATGAGTAAAAAAAATAAGGACAAAAATAAATCATAATGGAGGATAAGAGGTAAAGATTTGGTTGATTGAAATATTATTGGTCAATGAAGAGGAGTGGTAAGGGGTATGGAATATATGGTTTTTCTTCTTTTGTCTTTTTCTGGAATGATGCTAGTGTTCTAAAACTGATCATGATGATGAATACACATCTATGTGATGATATTGTGAGCCACTGATTGCATATTTTGGATGTATTGTATGGTGCATGAAGATATCTCAATAAAAATATTTTTTTAAAAAGAATTAATTGAAATACCATAGACTCTTTTACACATGGATTTGATATATGGGTTTTAACATTTTACTAAATTAATCATTTCATATTATCTGCAGTGCTTAAGTTAATACATTTTAATATGGAGTATATAAAAATAGTCAATGAATTGTGAGAGTAATGCAATATTGCTGCCACATTTACTAGAGGACAGGGAGGTCATCGTATTCCCTTACCTATAGCAGTACTTGATTCATGGTACATACTCAATACATGTTTGTTGAATGAGGTTGCCAGGGTGAAAAAAGTTCATGGAAAATATACATAACATTCAAATCTAAATCGGTGGGGTGTTCATTTTGGCAGCACATATGCTAAAATTAAAACGATATAGAGAAGATTAGCATGGCCTCTGCGCAAGGATGACATGCAAATTCGTGAAGCATTCCAATAATATTCAAAAGTGAATTGGTGGCGCACACTCACCTCCCTCCATCTTGGGTTCGGTGAGTTCTACGGGAGCGCAGAAATAAACCGCCCCCACTTAAAAAAAAAAAAAAAGTGAATTGGTGGGTACTATATATATATATATATATATTTTAAAGTGGCTTTTTTATTTTTTATTTATTTTTTACTTTTTTATTGTATAATATAACATATATACAAAGCAAAGAGAGAAAAAGGCAATAGTTTCCAAATCACTCTTCAACAGATAGTTACAGGACAGATCCAGAAGTTTATTATGGGCTGCTGCGGTAGTTAGATTCAGTTCGTAGCACAGCCCAAGCAGCTCAGCATACCTCAACTCAGCACTCGCAGCTCAGCCCAGGCCTTTGGAGATCCAGAAAGGAATCACCCCAGGGAAAGTTATTGGAACCCAGAGGCCTGGAGAGAAGGCCAGCAGAGATCACCCTGTGCCTTCCCATGTAAGAAAGAACCTCAGATGACTAAGTTAGCTCCCTTTCCTCTGAAGAGCTAATGAAATAAATCCCCTTTTATTAAAAGCCAATCAGTCCATCTCTGGTGTGTTGCATTCCAGCAGCTAGCAAACTAGAACAGCTACCATACCATCATCTCAGATTTTTCCTCCTAGCTGCTCCAGAACATTGGAGGCTAGAAGGAATAAATATTTTTTTATCATCATAATTGACTTTTTTTTCTTTTTTGTGAAAAATAACATAAAAATAACATGTACAAACAAGCAATAAATTTCAAAGCACAGTGCAACAATTAATTGTAGAACAAATTTCAGAGTTTGGTGTGGGTCCACAATTTTTAGGTATTTACTTCTAGCTGCTCTAACATACTAGAGTCAAAAATATCAATATTAGCACTCATACTTATTTGTCAAATCCTATAACCCCACCTTTGATCCTTCTCCCACTCATTAGGGGTATTTGGGGTATGGTCATTCTAACTTTTTCATGTTTGAAGGGGCTGATAATAATATGGGGTAGGGAGGTCGAACTAGCTGATGTTATGGAGAGGCTGGCTCCTCAAGGTTTTAGGGCTTTTCTGATCCCTGGCCCCATCCGGAGGTTGTAGGTTTCTGGAAAGTTATCCTAGTGCATGGAACCTTTGTAGAATCTTATATATTGCCCTAGTTGTTCTTTAGGATTGGCTGGAATGGTTTTGGTTGGGGTTTGGCAGGTTATAATAGGTGGCAATGTCTAACTGAAGCTCGCATAAGAGTGACCTCCAGAGTAGCCTCTTGATTCTATTTGAACTCTCTCAGCCAATGATACCTTATTTGTTATAATTCTTCCCCCCTTTTGTCAGGATGGCATTGTAGGTGGGTAGTATATTAAAACAACAATGCCAAATGCTTTTTTGGCCTTAAGCACATCTTACCTCTGCCTTTGTCAAAAGTTTTAAATTGAGGTCTTTTTCCCTCCCTGTGGGAAGATATATGCCAAATTTTATAATGGAAACAATTTCACAGAAAAAAAATGATGTCAAAGTTTGGAATGGATGTCTACTAGCCAATATTCGTAATTGGCATAGATCATTATGGTCTTGGGGCTTACTATTAGCAGTTTAGATTTTTTTAGGAAACTGACTATATTGATTCCTTTTGTAATGGATCTCACAAAGAACTGACAGGAGCTATATAGAGTGCTTTCTAAAAAATCTTAGGTTGAGCTGAATCCAGAAAAATCTTAACATTCTTAAAAAAAAAGACTTTGGATGGTATGTGCAAATATTACAATTTAATATATGCTGTTTAATTAATTTCTTAATTCTATCCAAATAATATACAGATTGTCCAACTATTATTCAAACCAGAGAAATGACTTTCTTTACTTTAAAAAGAAAATGTATTTCTTTACTCTAATACCCTTTTCTCTATATGATAATTTATGTAAATGAACAGCATGTCTTAGAAATCAGAAGGGTCTTGAGAGAAATCCCTGGAATTAAGGGCTTAAATTTGATGAAAGTAGTAAGAATTTTTGAATACTGAGAAAGCCTTACTTAGGAGGGAAGCACATAGATGTGGGGATTATACTGATGAGAGAAAACAAATATCCTGCCTCCAAGAAGTTTCTTAGAGTAGGAAAAGACAGCAGAAGTAACAGAGTCAGTAAAGTGTATAGTTAGTTACAAGATTATAGATGTTTTGGTAAAACAACAACAATTAGACCCGGGCAAGGGGAATCAAGAGTTCATTGTGGGAAGTGTGCTGGATAAGGGTGACGTTTTATACCAAGTTGTCATTAGAGACCTCAATGAGAAGATGACATTTGAGTAATGACCTGAATAAAGTGTGGAACTTAGCCATGTGGATATCTGGGGGGAACAAATCATAAAAACCCTAAGATAATCAATAAAGAAGCCCGTGCACACTGTGTAGAATGGGAGAGAGAGAGAGAGAGAGGGTGGGGGGAGTGTGATGAGGTCACAAAAGCAATGCAGGCTACTCTAAGGACTATAACTTGTGCTTTGAATGAAGAAGATCTATTCAGGATTTTGAACAGATAAGTGGTCTGATAATTTGTAAAAGGCTTATTCTGAGTGTTGGGTTGAGAGTATTTTGTGGAGGACAAGGAAGGAAGCAGGGAGGCTATCCAGGATAAAAGATGACCACATCTCAGAACATGGTAAGAGGTGTTTGGTTTTAGTTAGATTTGAAGATAAAGTCAACAAGGTTTCTTGATAGATTGAATGTGGGGTGTGAAAGAGAGAGGAGTAAAGATGGCTCCAAAATTTGGGGCCTCAGAAACTAGAAAGCAGGAGTGATCACTAAGATGTGGAAAGTTGTGGTTTTGTAGTAGTTTTCTATGCTGTGTAACAAATGATCTCAAATTTAGTGACTTATAACAACATACATTTATTATCTTAGTGTCTGTGGGCCAGGAGTCTGGGCCTGGCTTAACTCATTCCTCTGCTCAAGTCTCTCAAGGCTGCAATCATGGTGTCAGCTGAGCTAGGGATCCTCTTTCAAGCTCATGTTGGGGGAATTCAGTTCCTTGTGGATGTAGGACTGAGGTCCATATTTGCATGCTTAGTTTTTGGCAAGGGGTAGTTGCAGCTCTTATAAGCCATCTGCGGTTACTTGCAGGCCCTCTAACAATATCACAGCTTATTTCTTCAAGGACAGCAGGAGAATCTCTCCCTCTAGTCTATAAAATCATGGAATTGACATCTCATCACCTTTGCCACATAATATAACCTTATTAAGAAATGACTAACATATTTACAGGAATTGTTCATTCTCAAGGGGATGTGAGTATATAAAGTTTCTACTCATTAAGTAGTTTATTTTCCTGGCTGCTAAAACAAATACCAGACTTGGGGTTGGCTTAAATAACAGGAATTTATTGACCTATAGTTTTGAGGCTAGAAGAAGACCAAAATTAAGGCATCATCAAGGCTTTCTCCCAGAAAGCCATTTCATTCTGGGGCTAGCTGTTGGCCATCCTTGGCCCTTGGTTTTTCTGTCACATGGCAATGCACATGGCAATGCATTGGATGAACTTCACCAAGTTTGGTTTTTGGTAAGTTGCCTCTAGCTGCCATGGTCTGGCTCCTTCCATGGCCTTTAGTCCTCATTCTCTGCAGGTCATTTGGTATCCTCTGGATTTGGTACCTCTGGTCGCAGCTGCCAGCTCCTTTTGGATGTAATTTCTGCAGCTTTGGTGATTTCTGCATCTTCCCCAGAAGATGGGAACTGTGTATTCTCCTGTGTCACTGAAGAACTTGTGCAATCTCAGGTCATCTATACTTGGAACACCATGTGATAGTTGTACAAATTTGCTTCAATGTAATTGATGGGCAGAGCACCTGAAGGAAGTTGGATCTATTTTCTTTCTAGTTTATTTGTCTATGGTTGAAATACTGGCTTTGGGTACTTAAATTATTTGCAAACCCTATACCAGTGGTTCTTAAATTTTTTTGCTTGGGACCCTTTTAAATTCGTAAAATTATTGAGGACACCAAAGGGTTTTTGTTTATATGGCTTATATGTGTCAATATTTATTGTATGTGTTAGGGTTCTCCATACATTGGTTCTGGCACATGTGACTGTAGGGATGGGCAAGACCAAATTCCTTAGGGCAGGCTCCTAACTGGGAACTGTGATGGTTTTCAGTGAATTCCCCAGGAGAAGCTGGCTGGCTAAGCAGAGGTGGAATTTCTTTCTGCTGACTGCTGAAATCTCTTTTAAGACCTTCAATTGATTAGAAATGACTTCTTCTCTTTATTGAATGCAGTCTCCTTAGTTGATTGTAGATGTAATCAGCCACAGATGCAATTACATTATTGAGAATTTAAATCCATGACATATCCTCATGGTAACAATCAGTCTGGTGCTGCTTGACAAGACAACTGGACACTGTCAACTAGCCAAATTGATGCATTAACTCAGTCATCATGCTGTACTAGAAATTAAAAGTGAGAAATTAAAACATTAATTAATTTAAAAATAGCAATGACAAACCCATGATAAAGGTAATTAAAACACACTTATTAATTTAAAAATAACAGTGACAAGCCTGTGATAAAGTTATAGCTTAATGAAATTTAACTGTGTTTTCCAAAAGGAAAGAAATTTTTAAGAATGTTGGCTTTGTGCTACACTTAAAAAATCTCTTTAATGTTTGGTTTAATAGAAGACAACTGGATTCTCATTTGTACTTCTGCATTTAATCTCTTTTAATTTGTTTTTTTATGTAGAGGTATATGACGAAGACTTGGATTCACAGAGCTGGGCATTTAGAGAAGGGAGGTGCATATTAATAGCCTCTTCAGATAATTGTGTCTATTTTTCTTTGATACTATACTAAAACTCTACAAATGCCATTTTCTTAAAGGATATTTGTAATGTGCAATCTGAAACCAAATCAATGAATTTTTCATACTCTACTACATTAAAATCCATTGATTTATCTTGCCCTTAGAATGAATCATTTACCATTATAATTATTTTACCATGTGTAATGATTTTGTAGCCTCATATATTGGTCATTTTCAAAATAGTTCATTGAATTATGGGGAACTTCCAGATGTTCACATATAATATAAAAAATCACATTTGTTAATATCTCCATAAATCTAATTAGAAAGGATTTTAAATATTGGGAAGCTGCCAAGCAGATTCAAGTTTTATAAAATTCTAATCTATATTTGTAAACTCAAATTTCATCATTGGCAAAAAATATTGTCAGTTGTTTTCCTTTGAAGTAATAGGCCTACTTTGTTTATTTTTCAGGAAAATATTGCCATTTATTCAAATTTGAATAACTTTAGTTTTTTTGTCATTCTTTCAAGTAAAAATGATGCTCCATGAATAAAGAGGCTGGTTCAACTTGCGACTCAATTGCTCAGGTGCTTTTCCTGGTGACAACCATCATTCTTGAATATGTAGCAGAAGTGCTTCATGCATATTTCATATTTTATCACACAGAATATTAAAATGTCATGTTCTCAAGAGTTGAAATTTAGTAATAATAATTTTTACTCCTTCATCAAGGACATTCTTAAGTAAAATTTTTTTTTTTTTTTCGAAAAATGAGGGTGTGTGATAGTGACAAATACATTGATTTCTACTATAGATTGTTGCCATGGCCTTAATTTGTGTTAAAGCACTAGTAGTTTTACCCACCATTTCTTTTGCATTGTCAGTGAAAATATCAGTGTAGTGAAAAAGGTAGACCCTCTAAAGTGGTCTCAGGTCTATTAGCTATCCACATAAACTTTGAGAACTGCTCTGCTCCATGATAGGGGTCTTATTGTTCATTAATAAATCTCCTGGTTAACATCCACCATCTGATGCTAAAGTTAGCTACTGTTAAGTTTCCTTATTTCTATGCAGTTCCCATCAGTATGGACATTGTCAGTGCTGAATGTTTACACACTTATTTCTTTTTAAACAATAAATTGTTCTGGTTATAAAAGTATCACAAATTATTTGGAAATAAAAATTCAAGTACTTCTCCCTGGTTTGCTCTCTAGTTCCATTATCAGAGGGAACTCACTTTTTTCCCCCTTTAAACTTTTTATTTTGAAATAATTTCAAACCTACAAGACAGTTACAAAAATAATACAGACTACATACAGGGAACTCCAGCATACCCCCACCCCCATATAGCTAGCTCCACCAGTCTTAACATTTTGCCACATTTGTCATATCTGTCCACCCATCTGAAAGTAAACAGATCCCAAAGAGAAGGGAGGGAGGAGTGATTGAGCTACTCAAGCCCAAATTCTGCTTCATAATTTACCATTCTTTCCCTATTTCAGGGTATGTGATAGGCAGGGAGAGTCAAAGAATATTGCATTAACAGATGCATCTCCACATGGGAAAGTTAAGGAAAAAAAATCTTTCGAGGATCACAGTTAACTTCTTAACTGTTGACAGATGGAGAAATTGAAACCCCGAAAGGATAAGTGACCTACTCAATGTTATTTAGTTAAGGACAAATGTTGGACTGCAGTCCAGTCTATCCTTTTTGTTATTCTAACTGTATACTGAGATCATCACCATATTGAAATGGGGATAGAAACAGTATCATTTATCAGTATGATTAGGGGTGGGAGTGAGAATTTGTTAATATTTTATTTTTTTAGCTTTTTATGCTTTAAAAACTATAATCTTTAATTTCTTATAAATTCATAATTTGTTTATATGTGGAATAACTTATTTTTTGTTAGTATATTTGTTTTGTGGGCTTTAAAACATTTGGTTGTCTTTATGTATATAAATAACTTCTGAAATGAAACTCTAAAACCCTGAGAGTATATTGTATTCTGAACTCCATTTCTGCTAAAAGTGATTCAAATTGAATAAAAGGACAGATTCAGAATATTATTTATCCAATAGAGAAAAGAAGATACCTCTTCTCTGGGCCAACTGTTTAAATTATGCATAATATTTAAGAGTAAGATCTGTTTTCCTTTTCAGTTACTGATTTGAAATAGAGTATTTTGGCATCAGAAATGTAGGCAGCAAGCATTTCCTTCACTTATTTATTCCCTCATAACCAGGGGACAGCTTTATGTGGATTTTGTAACAGATTCTGTGAGTTTTGGAAATGTTACACATTTCATTCATTTAGTTCACTTTTCTGTATGGTAAAATGTGGGCAATTATATTCTTTCTAACAATATCTTTGGGACTTTATGCTGTGAGCATTTAATTTGTGAAATCTGCTTTGATTTCCTTGTAAGGGATTGCTAGGTAAATAAGATATTTGACCTGAATCTGGAAAGTGAGTGTTAAATACTTATAGACTCTTCATGATTGTTCTTCTAAGAGATTTTCCAAATGAGGTAGTGAAAAGATAACTTGTTCCAACTTTATGGATTTATTAGTTTTCTGTTTATAACTTTTGGGAATGGACTGAGAAAGTATAAAAACTCCAAGAATCAATGAGTGATAGTATTTATGGACAAAAGTGCAAGAGGATATTAAAAAAATTAATTTCATGTGGTAATGAATGAACTTTTAAGAGTCCTGAATCTATAAACTCTTTTAGACAACAAATTGGGACAATAAGTGGTAAGAACTAGTAGTAGCATCAGGTGGAGGGAAGTGGGCCCCCAAATTCTGTTGGGTACCCTTAGCTACAGCCGTGTGGCTTACTCAAAGCAGATTCTGGAGTTTCTTTAGAGTGGAATCAGTGTTACATTGTGTTTTGAGCTTTCATTCTCAAAGGCCAAATTCATGGTTTGCCTTATGAAATTTGGGCTGCTCTTGGATGAGGTAAGTGAAGAGATAGCTAATGTTCCACATCAATCCAGAAATAATTTCTTAAGGACTATTGACCACAGAGTATTTTTTATTCTTTCCGCAGCTGCCAAATTTGGAGGTAAATATGGGGTGCCAGGAAGAAGGCACTACTATGTTGTAGGTGGCAACTAAGAGCCAGCTTTGATAGAATAGAACTTTAGATATGGAATCTAATTTGAAATTAGAGTAACCCTTCCACATCAAAACATTTGACCAATTCAGTGCCTCCCCCTTGGTGAGTCATTCCTTGAGGCTAAAATGTATCTCCACGAATCTGCAGTGCTTATATCTCTGGAAAGCATATTGTAAGCCTCTAACATGGTATGTTGATTTATTAGATTATTCTCTTCTGGAGAAGATGGAGCACAGTATGATACATTTGGTAGAAAATTGGGAGTCAGGCATATTCCAGATTGGAACACTGTGTGTTTGGGAGAAAGCCTGTGGAGAATCTCACTGTGTTCCTTAACAGTGAGGGGTTGTAATAAGAAAAATCTGATGTTAGAAAACAAAGGGACTTGAATAGACAAAAGAAAGTTTGTGGAAAATGTAGACAAATGGCTAACTTTATCCTTTTTCTTTAGAGATGATTTACTTTGCTAGATCTTTGTACAAGAGAAAACAGCATCCTTATAGCTCTCAGGAGAGGAAAGAACCCAATTTGGGGTAGCAGAACAGAAATAAGAACTGGAAATAAGAAATACGATTTCATTCAGATCCTCCTGTCTCTTTAGGATCAGCTGTGGAATTCTCTTATTCCTTATTCTAGGGTCTCATGAGTGACGTAGGAACTGCTTTATAGCTATTAGAATTTTTTTTAAAAAAGGCACTGCAAGCAATATCTAAATTTAGAAGGATATGTGAAGGTTATATTAAAAAAAAATCTTGGATCCATGCATCTCTTCATTTTGAATTGAGTTGTTTTTGTATTCAATTATACCACTTCTGTTTTTCCCCCAGGGGAAAAAAAAATCAAATACCTGCTTATTACCTAAAATCACCAGGCCCAAACTCTTCATTTTCTTATCAGATTTTATTATTGTACATATGAGGTACCATGCTGCTATCAGAATTATATCCAGGTTTTTTTTATTAAAAAAAAAACTCAGAGAAAAAATGTTTCCATTAATTTTCATTCAATGTGAATGACAAGAATATTACATTATAAACATTGAAGTAACCATTTCATTTCTTCCTGAGGAAGTTTCATATTTTAAGCAATGAAAAACGGGATTCTATACAAAGCTAGTTTTAAATTACATCATCTCTCATTTTTTTCTTTTGTGAATTTATATTATTTTAAGAATAGCATAATTATCCATTCTGAAGAACATAATGTAGAAAGTATGTATGTCCTCTAGGATTTGATTTTGTCTTCAAGATACTTTGAGTGGTTAAAAAATCCTTTCAAAGTTTTGTTGCTCTAGGTAGCATAATACATGTACTTCAGAATGAATACATTTTGGTATAATTTTTCCTTTTTCTCCTTTTGTTATATGAGCATCTGGTATATATTTTTTTAATCTGGTTTGTTTTTGACATTTCTCTTAAAGCTGGAGCTGTTCAGCTGACTCAGTTTTACTTTGACAAAATTATGCCATTAAGCTGCTTTCTTTCTAATTTTAAATGCACATCTCATCATTAAATCATAAATTTATCAGTTTTTTTTCTTTCATTGGTAGAACTCTTGTGGCCAAAATGGTAGCCTGCATGTAACACTGCATGTAACTGCTGGAACCTGTTCTCACTGTACTTGATCCCCGTAAGCCAATTTTCTTAACTTAGTGGAAATGAAAGACTATGATCATTTCCCTAGCATGTTGAATACATGCTGTTTCAAAAGAGGCAGTAGTAAGCATGAAGCCTGAGTTTACTGTATTTGCCTAAGTGATTTTTATTTTGCTTTTACAGCCAAGGGTCTTAACAACTGGTTCTTTGTCCAGTTCTTTCTGTTAATAGTTTGCTCAGAAATTAGTGTGTCTTTTGAGTACATAAAACTTAAAAAAAAAGTTAATAAAAATTTAGTAACTGGAAGGATTTAGCAATTATTGTGAATAATTGACAGAATTTAGTTTTACATATTATAATGGCAATGATGAAAATATTGGGGCTATAACTTTTCTCTGCAAATCTTTTTTCCTAATTATACCTTTGATAATATTTCATAAAGATTTATTTAATCATAGCCGTGAATTTATTATTTATATTTTATTTATGTGTAACTACCCATAAAAAGTAAATGTTTAACAATGAAAAATAAGGATGTCTTATCATATTTTCTTTTTTTGGTAATTTATTATTCATATATATCATTTAAAATTTCAGTGTAAATGTATTTCAAGAACCATGCCTTGCTCATCTTTATACTTCCTGTATTTAATTTAATACGTGATCCATAAGTCTAACTATGTTCTGTTGTCTTCCATGAGTGTGATGTGATGTATGGAATACTCTAAACTGCCCTGCTTAATTTGTTTCTGCCTTATATTAAAGTTATTATTGCAAATATCAGATTATAAATCATATATTAATTTGTTATTTGTTATAAATCTCTACATTACATAATTTCATTTTGAACTCTCTGAAAAAGTGTAGCTTTTCTATAATTTAAATGCAAACTGCCTAAGCACATCCTCTAGGGAAACTGTCCTTGTTTTTCATTTTAATTGGTTCTATTCTAGGGAACTTAAAAAAAAAATAAAAAGCTATTCACATTTAAAAGTAAATCTGGGTGCACGGGTGGTTCAGTGGTAGAATGCTCGCCTTTCATGCGGGGGACCCAGGTTCAACTCCCAGACCATGCACTGCCCCCCCGCCCCCGCAAAAAAAACAGTAAATCTGTTTCTGGAGATGACACATACCTCACATTTTATGCATAGGTTCCACGGAACAAGTGATAGGATTAATGGAATTAGCTTTGTGGTTTACAGCAAGGGGACACAGAGTAATCAATGATATATCTTTAGACCTTACAATTTCTCCTTTTTAGAGGATTTATTCTGTACAGTTTACATTTGTATTTACTGTTTTGGTATATCATCATGTTTCTATTACTGTCCAACAGCTATACAGTATATGCTTTAGTATAATAATTATGTTATGTTGGAGTAGTTATTTTTACCTAAATGCACCAGACTATTTATCTAATAAATTACTTTTATTTCTGCCATAGCACTTTTTGTTTTGATGCAGATAAAGATCACATATAGCTTTTTCACTCTCTGATCTGTACAAATTGTAATTTACAATTCTTTCTAAATACTTTCTGTGGATTTAAATTTTGGCAAGCATTTCTCAAGGGTGTTATGCTTTGGGTATTTTATGCTACTTGTTGATGTTTACTTCATTTCTTGTTTTGTAGGAAACATTATAGAATCAGAGAATAAGAAAATATACACAGGCAAACAGTGGTCTAAAAATCTACGGAGACACAATCTTAGTTGATATATAAAAATGTAAATATTGGTATGAAATGGAACAGTTCTGCATTTGTTTTACATTTATGTTGGTTTCTACTGACTTCCACATGAGTGCACAGTAGTCTACAATAATTCCACAGGCTCAGATACAGGTGAAGAGAAAGGCCATAGGCCTCAAGGATTGTGACAGATACTCTGCCCCCCCACCCCCCCATCCATATGCCAGCACATGGAAGGAACTTTGTTCTTTTTTCTTGTTTGAAGAGGTATATTTCTCAATAGCCTTTTGGTAGCTCTGGAAGCAGTGGGAAAGGTGAGTGTTACGTGAAAATGAATCCTCAAGACGTTTTCTCTCAGTGCTATCTCACTTTCTGCAGCTCCTGTCTCAGCCAGGATGGTAGAGGCTGCCCCAGTTTATGCAGGAGCTTTGAGAGTTCCACATTGTGATCTCGATAGTAGCTTGACAGAAATGCTCGGCTCTGGGGTGGGAGAAGAAGATAAAAAGTACATTTAATTTTGTTTATTAAAGTATTATTCATATTTTAAAAAACTGTCAAGAATATCACATCTAGGTTTGTATTAAGCAAGTAAACTATTTAGCACTTAACACAATGAATCTGCTTTTCCAAATGCACATTGTACATACACACTATTTTTGCTAGGGAAAGAGCTTTAAGGTTAAACATGTAATTTATTTCATCACACAGAATTAAATGTTAAAATAAAGTGTCCAAGTTGCTAGAAATATAGTTGTAACAACTGATGGGGTCTAATATTATGTTCTATTAAAATCATCATAGCTTTGGAGAGAGAAGTAGTTTGGTAAATCTATAATACAAAATATGCTTTTGTCATCATTTTCCACTTAACTTTTGAGAGTAATATTTTCATAAGAGGATTTTAAAGGTATATACAAAATGCTCACTGCTAAAATCATTTTGTGATAAGCCTTAAAAATGCAGAAGGTAAACCAGTGTAGTATATTTGATCTATTTGATCCAAGGAAGAAAAAGAATGCCTTCTAAGCTATCCTGACTTTTAGAGAGGTAGATTTCTCTTCAAGAAAGTAAAATATTTTAATAATTGTAATTATCCAAAAGTTGAAAGAATTTGTTGTGAGATGGCATGTCCTACCTTTAGAGGGGTTCATACATAATTTGAGCACCCAGTGTTCAGAATGTGAAGGGGGGAATTCTTGTATCTGTACTTTATACCATTCTATGAATTTTTGGTTGAGTTTAACCTTTTAAAAGCTTTTATTTAGTTCCTTCTGTCATTCTTTTGAAATTTCATATCTCATTCCCTATTTTAAATGCCATGGAAAAAAGTCTTATTTTGTATTGGTAATTTCACTGTGACATAATGGTTTTTGCAGTAATCATGATCATTGGCACTAAACTAAACATTTGTGCTATATTTTAACCATTACTGTGATCAAGGGAGAACCCAAACCTTATGGGTTTGTCTTATTTCCCTGTGTATTTGGTCTTCTTTAGGCACAGTTGTAAAACAGTGCTAGGCTATGTGGCATATTCAGCCTAGAGAAACTTGGAGTTATGTTGAATTCCCCAGATGTGTTCTGAAACACATCTCAGAACCCAATTACTCTGTGCCTCCTTTCCTGCCAACCAGACCTGGAATCCAGGGGTGAGCCCCGTGTCTTTGGGTAGAGTCTAAGTTTCTTAATTTCTTTCCCATTGTACTCTCTTTTTTGGGAGGGGCGCATGGTCTGGGAATTGAACCCAGGTCTCCGGCATGAAAGGCGGGCATTCTAACCACTGAATCACCCACGTATCCTGTGCTCTCTTTTAATATCTCACTCTGCATTATTCTTCTTTATGGCTGATGCTTTCCTTGGAACAAAAGTAGTCTGGGCTACCCAACTCTTGCCAGCTTGCCCTCTAATATTTCCTATGTGGTTAAGCCATTGTCTAAGATCCTAACTGATTTCAGAAGTGAACCTTCTGGAATCCATTGCTGCTATCCAACCCTTTGGAGTTTAGACTGAATGTCCTGAAACTGCGGATGATGCTATCATGCTTGAGATTATTGGCCTTTTGGGCACCATTTTGGAATCACCTGGCTGCCTGTATTAGTGCTGCTTTGTAACCAAAATCTTGTCCTGTGCCTCATTATATGTGTATTGTTAGCTTAGTTCCTCTCAGCTGTCCTGATAATCAAGTCCCCCACTTCTTCCTCCTGCTCTGCTCCCTTATGATGCTAACTTTATCAGAATGGGGAGCAGTCCCCTAGGGATCCCCAAAGTCAAGTCAGAGGACCATCCTCTACCTGAATCCTCTCTCTCTCCACAGACTTCATCAGCTGATAAATCTATGACATTTGCAAAGTAGAACCTGTCTTATTTGAGTTTAATATGTTCAGGCCCAAAGTTGCTAGGCAGAACTTGGTGATACTCGGGACGTTATGCAAATAGTGTCTGCACTGTTATATGATGATCATTCAGATAAGAATATTTTAAATCACAGATAGGATGTATGCTGATAACTTCAGCAGCCTGACTAGTCAATGCAAACAGGCCAACAACATTCTCGACTCAAAATATTCTACAAGGTTTGGTAACAGTTCTAAGGAACATCTGCCCTTTTCTGTACTAAGAGTGGTGAGCAGCAGGGTGACAGTATTGCCTAGTCTAATCCATTCTACACATTTGTGTTTCTATCACCTCTACGAAGATTCCTTTACTCTTGCCTCTTCTGTGAACACCGTTTGCACCAAATCAGTCACTTTGGTTTCCCAAATAAATCCAGTAAATATAACATGGCAACCTTGTCGAAAAATAGAGTAGAATTGATATCCTGAAAAGTTATGTTTGTTAATACTTTTCTTATCTCTTTGCCATCAAATTTAGTACTATGTCCCACTATGTCTGTTAGAGAGGAGTAAGATAAAATGCCAAGAAAGATATTTTACAGTGTATTTAAACTATTTTAGATATTTTATACAGTATATTTAAACATTTTGCATTCATAACATATAGGGAAATAATTTTTCCAAAAATGAAAATGATACAGTTTATATAACTTTTTGAAATATTATAGATATTGACCTTGCATTTCTTTTAAAGTGTTAGTATTGTGTTCACAGTGCTCTGAAGATATACTTTAAAAACAAACCAAGGAAAACCAGAATTCTGAAAATGCAAAAAAACAGGGAAAAATCCACAATGCCATCTAGATGGAATTGAATTATGAGCCTACTGAAGGCAGACCTGCTTCCATCAGGCCTGGAGTAAAAAAGGTTTTCAGTGTCTTGTGGGATCAAAATATTCAAATACGTTCAGACCACTGTAGGATTCTCAGTTAACAATGCATTAGACACTATGGAGAAAAAATCCAAATAATCTTTTAATTTCTGAGTTTTTTTCTTTTTGTAAACTATAATCTACTTACATTCTTCTATCCAAACTATGCAGTAATGGACTGACTGTGAAATTAAAATAATATTAATAAATCATAGCATGTGAAATAAGCATGAAAGTAAAAAGAGTCTTCAGACTGAGAAAACTGCAGTAGTAAGTGATCGTCATGCCACTATTCTAAACAGAATGATCAGGAAGGGCTAGATACATACATCAAAGTATGTGTGTCCCCGTTCTCCAAAATGCCTAAATTATCTGCTACTATATTAGATATTTGGGAAAGGTACTAATTCTTTCATCTTACTAGTATATTAATAGCTCACAGCTTAGTATATTATATCAGTAATTAATATTATTATCCAGGTCACACATTTTACTAGAGTGACTTAGGCAGTTAAAAAACAAAAAACTTTTGGCTGCCCAATTTTCAATTTCCAGTTGAAATTTGTCTTGGTTTCGGTTAACATTTTTTTGTTTGTTTGCTTTATTTCTTTTCTTTATTCTGTGAAGATTTTTTTTTTTTGCTACCTTCTTTGTTCTGACTCAAATTGGCAGATTCTATTCTTTTCCTATATTCTTCCGTGACAGGTAATATATAATTGGAAAAATCAAAATAAGCAACCTAAGTTTATTGAATCCAAATATTTACCTTTGATATAGACATTTAAGAAAGACTGAATTTTGCCTTTAATCACTTTTCTAAGAAAATACAAATGGTATTATTTATAATTTATTTGGTTTGTATTTTTAAGCTCTATACTTACGTCAGTATCCATTGGAGGGTATTTTCTTCCTTTGCTTTTTCCAAGGCATTTTGTTTTACCTTCTTCCAGTAACTGACACCAGAAACCTTTATGAGAATCAAACCTAAAAAATGAAAACAAAAAAACAAAAAAGTATTTTTTTCAAGCAATTTATAGGATATAATGACCCAAAACAATTATTTTTATTTGGACATCATTAATCTATAACAAGGGAAACTGGCATAATTTTTTACTACATCCCTTTGCATAAAGCCTTTTGCCATACTTTTGTTTCTCAGTCCATCTGTTTCATATTTGTGAGTTTGATAGATTCCCAATAGAAAAAATGTCAGCAGAAGGTCTCCTATTAATAGAAATTAATAAGCCTATCTTCTTTATCTGGAAGGCAATATTTTATAAATTTCAAGCCCAATCATTTCTTTATAGTGTATAAGAATGACAAGTCAGCCTATGTCCGTGTCTATGGATATAGATAGTAGGGGATTACAGGGTAAAAGAAGAAAAAAAGGGTTTTGGTGTGTAATGGAGAGACTAATGTTAGGATTCTTTAGCTATAATCCATTTACCTTTTTTTCCAGAATTATTTTCTTTTTTGCCTGAGGTCTGAATTTAAAGTAACAACACCTAGAAATGGGGATTTTCCTCAATTTATAATTGAAATAATATTAGTATGTTACATTTCTATTTTAATCTATCAAAATATTTCATGTAAGTCTCTCATTTGAGCCTTCATTATCACCCCTTAAGGATATGGAAAGTAGAATTCTTCCCAATTTTATAACACTTAGTATAGTGTTTGGCACTTTATGAGCACTCACCAAATGTTAGTTGAATACAGAATTAAAAAGAAGGAAATGTTTGGCCAAGTGTATTCATCTTGGAATATATGCTTTTTCAGGATGCAGGTCATGACACTCAAGCCTAGGCCATCTGACTCTAGGCTCAGGGCCTTTTCTTCACAGCTCTCCAGATATGTTCTGTATTACTGTTCATCATGAATAAACCACTAATTTCCATGTTTTGACATAAAAGTGAAAGTAATAGTTCACAGTGATAACTCTTTTACATTGCATGTGTTATTCAATGATTTTGCTGCTGTATTTTCTTTCATAAAAGAATTTTCTTTTAGGGTCATTTCTTATCACCATACTACTTTTCAGACTGTTGCTTTAATATTTTGCTTATAGTGTGAGCAATGCAGAAATGGAAATTGGTAAAAAAAAATTAAAGCATAAAATTATGAAATATCTAGGGATAAATTTAACAATATGTGGAAGGTCTGCACACCAAAAGCTACAAAACATTGTGAGAAAAAATCTAAAAGACAAAAAAAAAAAAAGGAGAGCTACACCATGCTCATAGATTAGAATATTATCTGGTATCAGCTCTCTCCAAATTTATCTGTAGCATCAGTGCAACCCCAGTGGACTTTTTTTGTTTGGTAGAAATTGAAAAGACAATTCTAAAATGTATATGGAATTGCAAAGGATCTAGACAAGTCAAAACAATTTTGAAAAAGAAGAATAAATTTGGAGGTCTTATACCTAACTGCTAGACTTACCATACTGCTACCATAATTAAAACAATGTGGTACTGACATAAGGATAGACACTAAATTAGTGGAACAGAATAAAGAGTCCAGAAAGGGGTCCACACATATTTGGTCAACTGATTTTCAAAAACACGTGCCAAGATAATTCAATGGGAAAAGCAGTCTTTTAAACAAGTTGCAGTGGAACAACTGAATATTCATGTGGAAAATGAACATTAATGCTTACCTCACACTACATTTAAAAGTCAACTTTAAATAGATCATAGGCCTAAATCCAAAAGCTAAAACTATACAATTTTAGAAGAAAACATAGGAAAAATAATCACATAGAAAATATTTGTAACCTTGGGTTAGGCCAAAGATTTCTTAAGATGAACCAAAAAAGAAAAATAATGAAAATTTTGAATTCATCAAAATTAAAAACTTTTGCTTTTCTGCAAATGCCTAAGAAACTGAAAAGACAAGGCACAGACTGGCAGATAATGTTTTAAAATCATGTATCTAATAATGGACTTGGTTCAGAATATATAAACAATAAAAAGACGGCAATGCCAATGGGTGAAAGACTGGAAAATCTTCACAAAGCCCATATATGAAGACCCAATAAACATCATCATTAGGGAAATGCAAATTAGAATAATTAATGAAATACCATTACATATTCATTAGAGGATTGAATTTGAAAAGATCAATACTAAATGTTGGCAAAGATGTCGAGCAGCTATAACACTCTTATTTTGATGGTAGAAATGCAAAATGTTACAGCCATTTTGAAAAACTGGTAATTTCTTATTAAGTTAAACACATAACATATGAACCACCATGCTCTCTTCTAGGTATTTACCTAAGAGAAATGAAAATGTATGTCCATACAATGATCTGTACAAAAATGTTCTGATTAGCTTTGTTCATAACATCCATAAAAGTGGAAATCACTTATATGTCCATCAACTGGTGAATGTATAAACAAATTTATATAAAGGAGTACTACTCAGCAATGAGAAAGAGCTAACTATTGCTATATGAAAACAACATAGAGGAATCTCAAAAGCATTATGCTAAGTGAAAGAGAGCAGATCAGTGGTTGCCAGGGGGTGGGTTGAGAGGAAAAGACTGACTGTAATGGGGCATGGGAAAACATTTTGTATTAATATAAATGTACTATTCTTGATTGCAATGGTATATAGAACTGCAGATTTGTCAAAAATCATCAAACTACACTTACAATGGATAAATTTCATGATATGTAAATTATGTATCAATAAAGATGATTTAAAAGTAGTGTGATTTAATGTGTGTTATGTGCAGGTGTGAAGTGGGGGCAGTCTTTCTTTATGTAGCTAATCTTAAGGAGTTTATGCCTATAGCCGTAGAAATGGAATGCAAACCTGTGTTTCTGCCTCTGTTCTGCTTAGGGGATAAAAGAGAATAAAGGATCAATCACATTCCTTTTATGCAAACCCAGTTTCTCATCATTATCAAAGGATATTGGGGATTGAATCATGTCCCCCACAAAAAGCATGTTAAAGGCCCTACCCCTGGTCCTGTGAGCGTGAACCCATTTGTAAATAGGAACTTTGAAGATTTAATTAGTTAAGGTTGCACAAACTGAATGAGAGTGGGCTTTAACCCAGTATGGCTGAAGTTCTTATAAGCAAAGGAAACTGCACACAGAAAGAAAAGTCATGGGGAGCAGCCAGAAGGTGGAAGTCAACAGAATCTGGAGGATAAAGATGAAAACTTCACATGTGCATTACCATGTGATGGAAAGGCCAAGGAACCCCAAGATTGCAAAACAGCCAGAAGATACCAACCCTCAGGGGAAGCAAGCCTTATAGCCTCCAAAACAGAGTCAAAAAATTCCTGTTGTTAAGCCAACACATTGTATGATATTTGCTTTAGCAGTCAGGAAATGAAAACAAAGCAGTCGTCTGAGATCCAGGCACAGCATGATATGTCTTTATCATATTTAAATTTTTCTTTGAATAGAAAGACAACTGAATAAATTAATTCCATAGAGTTCCAAGGAGAACACTGATAAAGACTGTATTATTTAGATGTAAAGTAATTAGAATAAATAAACTCTGTTAAATAGAGTCAGAATCTAGGGAATGTGGTTGGGGTAGGGAATGAGGAATAAATGCTTAAATTATAGTTTCTGTTTAATTGTAAGATTTTGGTAATGGGTGGTGGTGATGGTAGCACAACATTGTGAGCATAATTAACAGCACTGAAGTATGTATATGAATGTGGTTAAAAGGGGAAATTTTAGGCTGTATATATGTTACTAGAATAAACATTTTAAAAAACCATAGGACACAGTGAACCTTATTGCAAATAATGGATTATAGTTAATAGTACAATTATAAAAATGTTCTCTCATGGAATGTAACAAATGTACCACACTATTGCAAGGTGTTAATAAAAATATTGCATTATTTAAATAATCTGTACACGAAGGCATTAACACAAAGTTTTTGGAAATCTGCTGTGGGCGTCACACTTTTTCATTAATGTTTTGCTAATAGCATTTTCCACAATTGAATTTTGACTTATTTTAACATATTCAAATGATCAAAATCCAGAATCCAGACAAGATATTATTTTTTTTGCAGATGTACTTTTACTATAGATACACAACCGGTATATACATATGCGTAATGCCTAATGTTAACATGAGCAGCCTCTGAGAATGTTTTTGTGAGAAATAGTGAATTTCATACGCTAACATTAAGAATCAAAGGAACAATCAGTTTCCCCCCCACATCTGCTAGATGATTAGATCTTATGCAGCAGAATATCAGGCTGGGCCTTGGAGAGAAACAATGTCTGTGTATGTGTGTGTGTCTGGCACCCAGTCCCAGGCACCTATACTCATAAGTTCATGGGCATTAATGTAAGTGTGTCTGGGTGGAAATGAGAAGGAGAGGAAGGTAGAAGGGAGATCATGTCAGTTTCCAGGTGGCCTGAGGGACTGGTTCTGGCTCAAAGAAGAGAGTCACAGGCAGAATGTGAAGGGACTGTTGTTGATGAAGGACTTTGTGAGTTTAGGGTATTGCTGTTTTAGGACCATGTGACTCAAGATGGAGAAAGATCTCCCAACCTCTATTCAGAGTAGCAGCACTGTCCCTCTGAAGAGTAGCCTCAGCACTGTTGAGCTAGGAAACAAGCTCAGGAAGGAAACAACCTCATATGGGCTGTGGCAGCCCTGGTCATGGCTGGCTCCTTAAGAAACTTTCAGGCAGTGAACTTAGGGATGAAAATTTATTTCTTGTTTTGTGTCTGTCTTTATGTCTATCCTATCCTGGAGGTAGGGATTTTGTGTCCCCAGATTTACACTAATATAATAGTCATTCAATAAAACTTTAGTGAATTAAGAGTAAATCCAGATTGGACAGGTTCTTAAGTATGGGTGGAATATCACCTAGGGATGTCTGAAATAGCTGGAAGTGACTTGTTGCAAGAGATACTAAGATTCTCCAATGATTCAGCTTCCAACTGGTAACAGTGCTATGCATTGATGAAAATGTGACCTAGAGTCTATCCTTGGGCAGACGAGGCCCAGGGAACATTCAGATTACACTTAGAACATTAAAGTATGTCTAAAATGCCTTTAAAATGAAAGAACAATTTCACAGGAGAATGAATTGCAAACAGCATAGGTAAATTTCAAAACTGAAATACCATCACTTATGCGCTACTAATATGGCGCAAGCATGGAGATTTTATCAGTTCTCATCCTACATATGTACTTCTATGATTTAATGAAACATTTGAACAATTACACGTTTTATTTTTAACAGTCTTTTTTGAGATATAATCTACAAATTATAACATTCATCCATTATAAGAATACAAGTCAGTGATTTTTTTAGTAAAATGTGTATAGTTATGCAACTATCAACACACTCTATCACCAAAAAAATCCCCTTGAACCTACTGCCTTCCATCACTGCTGTCACCACCAACTTCAGGGAACTGCTGATTTGCTTTCTGACTCTGTCTTTTTTGGACATTTCCTTCTTATTACTGAGTTCTGTTCCATTGTACAGATATACCAAATATTGTAAAACATTCACCACCTGATGGACATTTGGATTGGTCCAATTTTTAGCTATTATGAATAAGGCTGCTATGAACATTCACTTGTCAATCTACTAAAACAAATACCATCAACGGGTTGGCTTAAATGATGGGAATTTATTGGATCAATGTTTAGAGGCTTGGAGAAGTCCAAAGTCAAGGTGTCAGCAAGTCAATAGGTTTTGGAACTGGCTGTCAGCAGTTCTTGTTCTTTAGCTTTTCTGTCACATGACAATGCACATTGTAGCATCTTCGCCTTTTCCTTCTGGGTTCCATTGACTTCCAGCTTCTTGTGGCTCCTTGTGGCTTTCTCTGCCCATCTATCATTCACTCTCCCCAGTAGGTATATAATGGCTAAATTTCATGGCAAAATTCAAAGTTTTATATTTTTCTTTTTAGTTTACACAAATTAGCCCATTTCTTACTCTGCTGGTTTGAAACTGTGTAGCCCATTAAAGCCATGTCCTTTAATCCTGACTCAATATTGCTGGATGGGATTTTTTTAGATTAAGTTGTTTACATGGAGATGTGACCCGCCCAATTGTGGGTGGGACCTTATGAATAGGTAGTTTCCATGGAGATGTGTTTCCACCCATTCAAAGTGGGGTTGCTTACTGGATTGCTTTAAAATGGAACCATTTTGAAAAATGCTGCAGAGCCCAAACAGCGAGAGACCTTTGGAGATGCAGAAGCCATCTGAAATGAGAAGCCAGGAGAGAAAGCTAGTGGACGCCACCACGTACCTTCCCTGCTGACAGAGAAACCCTGAACATCATTGGCCCTTTCTTGAGTCAAGGTATCTTTCTCTGGATGCCTTATTTTGGAAACTTTTATGGCTTTAAACTGTAAAATTGTAACTTAATAAATTCCCTTTATGAAAGCCAACCCATTTCTGGTATATTGCATTTCTGACAGTATTACCAAACCAAAACACTTGCTAAGCATTGTTTTTCCTGTTTTTTCTCAAGAGATCAGTTTTAAACCACTATATAACACATCACATGAATGCTAAAATAATGTCAGTATATCTACCCTATTTATGATTTAGGGATATAGATTATGATGAACCAGAATTGTAAAATGCTAGTTTATTTAATTGAGTGAGGAAATTCCCATTTATATAGTTTTAAGCTTAGACTGCTTAAGTCCCATCAAATTCAAACTCACCAAGAAAATAAGATTTTTTTCTTTCATATTCAATATATCATTTAAATTCTATGAAGACAGTGTTAAATCATTTTAGGGCATCATAGACTATCTGGTGACTTCTAATGAAATGTGGAAGTCTTGAACATTTAATGACAGTGCAAAGGAATAAAGAACACTCTACACAATAGAATCTTATTGCCATTTTTCTTGAAAGTGATTTTGATACTGGAATTTGCTATATTGAAGATAATCAGGTTATAGACCTCTTAAATTGAAGAAGTCTTTCATGCCAAGACAGTATAGTTAAATCTTTGTATAGACCTAGTTTCATCTACTCATTGTGCTATGTGCAGAGCATTGGATTTATGTGGATGGTTGAGGATTCGTATCGGTCTTGAATTCAGTATATTTCTTAGAGGACGTTAAGTGAAACAAATAATCTTCACCATCGTTAGCAGGAAAAATAACAGGCAATACTGACCGAAGTGTACAGAAGTTCTTACTGGTAAAATAGCATTTCTGAGAATATATTTTTCTGAACCACAGTCATTCTTACCATTTCCAAAGCACCCCACAAAAGAAAAAACAACCCTTCAGAACTAACTGAAACTACTGAGAATAAACTAAATTGAGTGGCAGGTTTCAGATAATCACCTGCAAAGGACATGGGTGAAGGAGGAAAAATTTAGGCCTAAACCAATGGCATGGAATTTCCAAATATTCTATAAGTGTAAAAAAAAGGTTTTTGCAAGGTGTGTCAGGCCAACTGATGACTGACAAGATAATAGAAGAAGAAACTGAATGGAAGCACAGTATATCAGCAGGGGAGAGTTTAGGTAGCCCTGCTGGACTAGAAACTGCTGTTTCAGGAACTATACATATCTTATCTTGCTACTTTATCCACTGAGCCCCCAACTAAGTTAGAGAATCACATAATGGGTATTTTAGCAAGATATGTCCCAAGTACAAAGTGACCTACAGGTCGTTGCATACAGTATATTGCTTTGATATTATACTCTTAAGTTTACTCTGCCATTTCTCGGCAGTGGAGATGAATAAAAAACTTGCTGCTGAGCTGGATACAAAGAGGACAAATACACAGCATACAGGTCAAGGACTATTCCATAAAAAAAAGATTACATCTTTATAGAATACTTCACATTTTTCTTCTGAAATACAATGCCTTCCTATATACTCTATAAAAAAAAAACCCCAAAGATAAGCCAACTTGAAGGAGAAAAGTATTTAGCAAACAGAAGCTTTCTTTTCTAAGAGATTCTTAAAGAGATATAAAATAGAAAGTGGACTTAAATTTCTAACTTCAAACTAAAATCACTTAGCTTCCTTTAAGGTCAAGCTGACTGTTAAATACCTAAGGCTAGAACTTGTCTTAGTACTTGAACTTAACTCTAACAATGCTCATTGTAGAGAAAACACACAGTTTAAAAGGTTAATAGAAACAACCAAGTAAAGGACACTCAGGAAGAAATGCAAAACTCCAGAGTTTCACCTACTGCTTTGTCCTCTAAACCAGATGTCTCTCTTACATGTGTCTCCACTTAGGATTTGTTCAAGATGTAAGCAGTATTTGATGTTTCTCTGTCAGTCTTTTAGTGCAAAGGATGTTGAAAGGTAAAGGAAACCTGCCCCTCTTTTTCTACACTGATACAGCATCAAGAGTACTATGAAATCCAATTCCCAGTATAGAAGAATATATAGAAGAATTCTGTAAAACAGTCTCAGTGTTTTTTAAGACTCAGTCTATAGACTAAAATTATATATATGTATATATAATATATGTATTATAGTGATGCTCAGGTCCATAACCCACGCAATTGGGCTTGAACCCTCATAAATCTGATTGCCAAGCATTTTAAATGGATAACATAAGATGGGGGTCTTATTTAGAATATTAAATGAAGCCGAGACCCAGGTGTAAGGTGAATCAAGAAAGGTACCTAGGGCACAAAATTTAAGGAGGCACTTATTTCACCCTAGACCTGGTTCTCAAGGCGACAAATACTTAAACAAACAGCAACAGAACCAGCAAAAGCAAAACAAACCAGTCTGAAGGAGAGGTGAGAGGTGAGGTCAGACTTAAAGTGGTATGGAAAAAGGTGCAAAAAATGGAATTATGTTTCAGAGTAATAATAGCATAGGACTCTTCGGTTACCCCTAGTGGGCAATTTCTCGCTGTGTGACACAGTTTCTGAAAGTTGCACAAAGGAATGAGGATTCAGTTTACAAGCCATCTAGTTAATCACTTCTTTATAATTCCAAGTGGCCCTAAGACTGCCTGTTAAAAAGGTTAGCCTCTACCCATTTGTATTTCAAGTAGCCTCTTTTAAAGTTAGTATTGGTTTTAACATTACAAATTGTTTTGCTTTTATTAAACATTTCCTTCCAGTGGAAACCTTTGCAATCTGGTCCCAACAGGTGAATCCAGAGCATGGTTAGGAATCAACAGAAGATTCAGAACATTTCTTTGTCACACTATTGGAGTGTTCTTTCTCAAGTAGTTAATGTCAAACTGGAAAATAATCAGTAGGTAAGAAAAGAGTTTATTTGACAATTGCATTAGAATACTACAGTTTCTTTCAAATCAGTTCTCTGCTGAAACGTCAATAAATTAATTAGAAAATAAACTTACGTTAAAGCTTCAGAATAATTATAATGAGGAGAGACTCCCAGAAACTTCTGCACTTCATCCATCACTGTAGCAGGGTTGGTTCTTAGCTGTTGCCCATCGATAATTAGCAACTAAATGACCAAAGAAATAAACAGAAAGGGACATTGCATGCACACTGAAAAGAGATATGTTAACTAATTAGTGAAAAATTTCCCCACTCTGAATTTATTCAATGTGAGACATGGTCTCAAGGGGATGACTATGCATTGCTGTTACAGACTGAGCCAGGTTATCCTCACTAATGACCGGGAGCAAGAAATAAATCACTTGTTAAATGCACTCATGGTTTACAATCTGAGAAGTACTGTCATCACTATGGAAACAAGCCACCTGAGGGGATCAAGAGATTTTGGACCTGTGACTACAAAATCACAAATGGAAACCAAAATTGTAAACAAAATAATGATTCTGTCACTGAAGGTGGAAAAGAGCGCTGTAGGAAAGAAGAGGAATATAAGGCTGGTGTAATGAGACAGAGGGCATGTCACTTTCTTAATTCCTTGCAGGAGCAGCACTGTGAAGTTTTAAGAACTACAATGGCGATCCTTTTGGAGAAGAAGGTGAGACCTCCAGAGGACGTGACTGTGAACAGAAGTTCCTCAGCAGAGTAAGGGGGATAATCTGCTGTTATTCTGGTGAGAGGGAAGGGCAGATCCAGTAAGGTAATATGACAGGAGACCAGATGGAAGGCCACAAAGCCTGCAATGCAACCCTTCCCCAGTGTTTCCATTTAGTCTAGACCAGCACTGTCCAAAAGGACTTCCTGAGATGATGGACATATTCAATACCAGCAATACCAGCGAGCATTTGAAATGTGGCTAATGTGATTGAGGAATAATTTTTAACTTGATTTTAATATATATTTAGATAGCCATATGTGGTACTCATGATCATATGGGACTGCACAGTTCTAGACACATAAACTATGCTTGAGCGACTGGACTGCTTATGCAATGCACTGTAGGGGCTGGTTTTTAATCTAGGTTGGTGCCAGGCAAAACAGAGGAGGAGGGAATCAGAGACAGTGTGGGACTTATGAAGAGCAAGGTGGTTCAAAAGGAAAAATAATGACGATTAAGCAAAATGCAATTTATCTTGTTTGGTTAAGAGGTTTTCAAGCTTTATTCTTCCCAGAATAAGAATCAGGGATCTGAAGCTTTTGAAGAACTTTACAGTAAGGAAACGTATTTACTAGAAAATAGAGCAGAGAAGTTATCCTGGAATACTCTTAGAAAGGAAATTAAACAGTTTTCCTACCTCTGCTATTCTGTTATGCTCTGCCAGAATCTCATTATTCACAACTGAGAGTAAAAGCGAGTAATGTTTTAATGAGTAAAAAATTTCCTCTATCCTAGAGGCAAAGTCATCAGTGTAATGAGATTGTAACATGATGTAAATTTGTATTGCTCAGTACCTGAAAGGGGGGGAAATAAACAAGCCATCTCTCGATGTGGCTGGCGTACCACCCTGGGACCAAACATCTCTTCTGCAAGGCTCTAAGCTCAGAGGGTGCGCGGGGCCCGGCTGAGATCACTTCGTAGAAGCTAAACTTCAGAGCTGCAGGGTCTTCATGAGATCGCTGATGCTATGATGAAAAGGTGGATAATTAAACTAACTTGAACCACAGGCATAAATAATTAAAAACCAGTCGTTGTGACAAGAGTCAAAGTTAATGGAAGGACTGCCTTGCTGCTGCAGTGTTGTTTTGCTATTAATGAGGAATGAAAATGTTTGCTTGGAGCATCAGGATTTAAAGCTATGACACTGATGAGAGTATATTTTTGAGAATATTTGGTAAAGACTGAATTCTTATAGATAGGATTCCTTACCCAGCCTTATTGAGTTGGCTTTCTTAGTATATATATATGTATTTTCTGGAAGTAAACTTTTGAAAGCTGCATAAATGCCCCCTTTTCAGTCTATAAGCAAACCATTTACAAGTCCAGTGAATATCCATAATGCACAAAGCACTCCATTAGTTCTGCCAAGCAGTTTTGCTCCATCTCATAATGGAGTTTTAGATTAGAAAAGCCTATCGGCTATTTTAAATGGACAAACTACCGTAAACTCTGACACGTACATTATCCAGAATCCACAGATTTTATCATATATTACGTAGCATCTCTAAGCCAAGATTATCTTATCTAATGGTAACCTTTGTGAGGAATCAGAGTCATATATTGTGCAGAAAACTGAAGAAAGCAGCAATCCAAATAGGAAAGCGTTTCATAATGGCTCAGGCTCAGGCCTGTGGGTTTGTGGAAATGACCTTTCCCTTAAAATTGGCCAATAAATAGTCAGGCTTAGTAGTGGGCTGTGGATGTTCACTACATCTAGTTGAATAACACATTTGCTGCAATTGAGAGTTAAATTACTGTACCACAAACTCTACTAGATTCTGTTAAGACCTGCATTTTGCCACTGTGGAGTCATTTATTTGCAATATTTAGGGTGCATTGTTAGCTTGCAGCATTGAAACCTTCTTTTTCAGTAAATTCTCAATTTTTCAGGGGCTAAGTGGTTGCCAAGTTCCACTTTTCTTCTTTCTCTTTGAGTCAATTATAGCTTATTTCTCTTTTCTCTAGAAACCCGGTGGGAAAAGGTAAAAGGTACAAAAATCACATAGTAGGAGTTTGGCATGAATGATAAGTGTTGAAGAGTAGGTTTTAAGGATTGTAACTTTCCAAGGTGTCTCTGTTCTCTGTTAGGCAGGTTATTATCAGCATACTGATCCAAAGTTCCATCTGCTTCAAGTGCTCTTTCCCCATTCTGACCCAGACATGAAGCCTCCCTGATCATCTCTTCTCCCTCTTGGTGAACCTGTAAGAACTGCTTTTGTTAACAAAAAGACCTAGTGCCGAGAAATCTTATTCTCTAAAATCATAAGTTGTCAGGAACTTTGCTTTTTGAAATCACATCTGTGAGAACGGAACATCCCATTCCTGCCTGGGGGAGCTACGCCATGTGGGTCACTTTTACACAGAGACCAGCTTTGATCTCCAACCCAGGTGCAGAATTTCAGATAAGAGGTTTTTGGACGCAACATTCCATATTTATCTTAACTTTACAGTTTCCAAGGAAACAGGACCTTAGTGTGCTTTTCAGCCCGGAACCTGCTGATAACCCCTTTACACAGAGCCCTACTTTGCTTTTGGTTTATCAAAGCAATGCATTTAAATTTTAAATTCTGCTCCTCACAAATGCTGTAACAATCCTGTCCCTTCCTTTCTTTAGGGAATCCCAGCGGTTCCTCTGGTGTTTGAGCTCCTTTGCTGCTGCCTGTCAATAAATCTAACCTGTTGTCCCTGGTGGTCTTTATCAGATGGACTTCATTACTCGCAACTCTCTCAACACATTTCCTGTAGCTCTTCTGTCACTTACTACTTTCTAATTTGTAAGCTGGTTATTTATGCATATTTCCCCAATTAGATGGAAAGCAATCTTGAGTGTAGCATCACATTTAATTTATCTTCAAATCACACTTAGAACAATATTTGTGCACAGTAGGCATTAAAATTACCCGATGTATAGATGAAAGCATGAACATTAAGAAAACATTTTTTTTTAACTATAAAATTGAAGAATGGTAACTAAGGATCCTAGAAACTAGAGACTCTGACACCTTTAATTTTGTTGGTTTCATGTTTGACTTGGGCTGTTTTTGATTGAACTTTTCCATTTGGTAATTAAGATATCATTGAGACAGACTTTTTTTCCTTAATGATTTAAAATGATGTATTAAAGTAAAAATGTACTTGAATATATATAGGTACTATTATTATTAGAATCTGTTAAATTATTCCAAAGTTATCATTTCTATGCTATTTTTAAACTGACCTCAGAAACATAATGAGTGTTTAAGAAAAGGAGGTAGAGCAGGGTTTAGACTGCCTGAGTTTTCAGGGATGAGTTTTTATATTTAGCCTTACTACTAAGTTGTTTCTTCAGTACAAGCAGTTTTTTTTGTTTGTTTTTGTTTTTAATAAACTTTTTTATTAATTAAAAAACTTAACAAAAGAACATTAAAATATCATTCCATTCTACATATACAATCAGTAATTCTTAATATTATCACATAGTTGCATATTCATCATTTTTTAGAACATTTGCATCGATTTAGAAAAATAAATAAAAAGACATCAGAAAAAGGAATAAAACGATAATAGAGAAAAAAAGATTATACATACCATACCCCTTACCCCTTGCTTTCATTTATCACTAGCATTTCAAACTAAATTTATTTTAACATTTGTTCCCCCTATTATTTATTTTTATTCCATATGTTCTACTCTTTTG
>PVIY010009048.1:0-74278 GCA_004026745.1 Myrmecophaga tridactyla
AATAGGTAATCCCAGTTTTATTCAAGTTAAAGAAAAAAAATTGAAGCAGAAACATGTTACAAAATTGTCATGAGAATACCATTAATCATCCAGGCAATCAAATTGTGGGGCACTGGAATCAGTATTAGTGACTGATGTCCAAAGCTATCCACTTTAGGCCTGTCACAAATGACATCTTGGCCATCCTTTCTGTCACGCTGGGAACACCAAGGAAATTCTGTCCAGAGTGGGAGAGGTGGGCTGGGAGGAAAGAGTCAAGGGCAGCTCTGCCTGGGTGCTCTGGTGGGAGGCCTATGCAATGAGTATAACATCTAGGGAAGAGGGACAAGGTTTTAAGAAATCCAAACATAACAAATTAACCTATCGAAAATTCCCAGCTGATTCTCTGAATGGGTTCAAATGTGACTGTCTTGATTTTACTCACTCTGTTCAACCCGTCTGAAAAGCCTTTTCCCTTTTCACTGCCTAATCTAGTCTTACCTCTTCAAGAGTCTAGCTCAACGCTATAAAAATTCCAATTTATTTCAATGTCCTCATTAACACACTATTTGTGTCCACCGTGTGTGTGTGCGTGCACACACACATGCACACTTCTTGAACTGGTATTGAAATTTCACATTGCTCTTTCCTATTGTGAATATTTCTATTTTGTCTTCCTACTTAAATACACCTTCTTTGAGGTAAAATGTGTCATGATATTCTCAATATTGATATTTTCAATAACGTCTAGCATGTTAGATAAGTCTTGTATAATTTCCAGGCCAGCTAATAAGACTAGGAAAAAGACCATAATAACTTTTCCTACTGAGTCTTTGAATTATGGATGTGAGAAAAAAGGAGGACTTCCCCATTCTCCCATGAAATTCTAATAAAGGCTTGGTGTCTTGGAGTTGGTGATGGGTAGATGGATTGAAAAGAGAAGTAAGAATTCGAACCTGTAGAGCAGACCTTCTGCAATATTCAATCTATTCATTTATTTGAAAAATGAGAGAATTTTGCATTAATAAAAATTACAGATAAAAATCAGAGTATTATTGCAGTCTGCACTCAATGTGTGTAACTGGAGCCTCTGTCATTCTCGTCAACGTGTACACAGAATACAACTTGGAAGAAGGCCAAAGTCTCTACACACATCCTTTGTCACACTGGAAAAAGAAAGAACTGCCAAAATGACCAGAAGAGGCAAAGATGGTCAGACTTCTCTGTCAACCTGCCTATCCCTGGGCCTTTAGCCTCTATGCAGATCAGTATATGTTGATGGGTAATGCACACAGGCATTTAAATAGGACCTGCAAGCTGAGCTGCTCCTTGCTACATTCACCCCACTCCTTCCCTGTCCCAACAGGGAGTTGGTCAGTGTCCCAGCATCACCCTCTGCTGCATTTTCAATAAGACTATTTTATCTTTTCTGTGTCAGGGTTTCTGTTTGCCAGAATTCTGAGCTAATTAATAGGAGGAGATACAGGTCTTGAATTTTTGTTTCCTCCTTAGTGAGTTGTTGGCAGGATTTCCAGTCTTTCGGGTTGTAGTTTGTGGAAACAAGTCAGAAAAACTCTGACTGACTGGCAGCTAAAATCACCACTATGGCAGTCAGAAAGCCACAGTAAGAACTGTGAAGGCACTGCAATTATTCAGGTGACACTGCCTCACAAAGCCAGGGGCGACCAGCTGCTCGCCTCTGGTTTTACAATATTGTAGGAAGGGATTGCCTCCCTAAATTTTAGTGACAGAGACTGTGACCTGTTGTTTATTGCTCTGTCCCCCACCCCTGGCACAGAGCTTGCACAGAGTAGACACTTGGAAAATGTTTCCATTGAGTTGACATATTTTAATAACCCATCCCCAGAAAGTGTAAGTTGCAACAGGAACATCTAACTTAACACGGTGAAAATAAAAATAAGAATGGGCCCCGGAAATTAAGTTTCTACCTTGATGTAGTTGCTGTTAGGACTTTATTTGAAATAGTGGGATTAGTTTCCTCTTTGGCGTCTTCTGCTCTGCTGGGTCATTGGTAATATTCCAGGCCATCTGTCTGCCTAGGCCAGTCATGTATAGTGGAATTGGAGATTTTTCTATGTGTAGAGGTCATAGTCACAGAAGGAATAAGCTCAGCTATTGTAGGACAAGCTCTGAGGAATTGTGTGATGTAGATCAGAATAGAAGACATACCAGAATGTAGGTTTTGGAAATGGAAAACTGGACAAAGATATAGAAATTGAACAAAAAAGGTAGTGAAGATACATAGCTATACGTATATAAGAAAGGGGTCACAGGACTTTTTTGCATAGAAATGGGCAGGTACCAGTTTGTTGTCCCTTTTTCCACACTCTGTACTTCTTTAAATTTTGGTGTCTTAAGTTTTATATAAGGCTGCTCTGCATCTACACTCCTGAGTTTTAGCCAGAGCTTATAGCCAATTAGCATCTTAGTGTGCTTTTATAAGGAAACCCATTTTTTTTACTTGTTGAAAGAAGATCCCTTTTACCATATCACCATTCTGTGGTACACCTTATTTCTGTGATTGGTGGTCTTTTTCCTCAAGTAAATATTGTTGATTCACACTAAGATCATTTACAGCGATACTCCTATTTTGGTTTGCTATTGCTGCCTGCTGGAATGCAGTATACCAGAAATGGATTGGCTTTTATAAAGGGGATTTTTTAAATTACAGGTTACAATTCTAAGGCCATGAAAATGTCCAAAGTAAGGCATCAACAAGAGTATACTTTCCCTTGAGAAAGGCCAATCATGTCCAGGGTTTCTCTGTCAGCTGGAAAGGCATATGGCTGATATCTCCTGGTTCTTTGCTCCTGGGCTTCATTGCTTTCTAATTCCAATGGCTTTCTATGTCACCTCTCTAAGCATCTCCAAATGTCTATGTATAGGTGTCTGCTCTCTGTATTGGCTTTGGCTCTCTCTCCATGACTTCTTTTAAGGCTTCCAATAAACTAATTAACACCCACCTTAAATGGGCAGGGTCACATCTTTATCTTATCATAAGGTCCTACCCACAATTAGGTGGGTCGCATGTCCATGCAAACAACCTAATCAAAAGGTCCCATTCCCCAAAATTGGTCTTCCCCCCAAGATTGGATTAGGATTAAGAGAACATGGCTTTTCTGGAGTTCATAACAGTTTCAAACCAGCACTCTCCCCTTTGGCATATTTTCATCTCATAAGATGTAGCCCAATAGTGACTAAACCAAAGATTCAGATTGCTAGTGGCAGAATTCAAAATGTCAACTACCGATCAATGGAGAGATATTTTTATAGCCTAGGTCCTTTCATGATACATCAACTCTCACTAGTTTAGTTTATACTACTAACATGCGAGTATAGCTTATCCCATACAATACAAGCACATAATTATGCTAAAATGAATGGGATATGATATTAAGAAAGTCTTTGGCAATCAACTCATTATATACTTGATTAAAATATTAGCTGAATGTTCTGCCCAACTCTTGGTCATTTCCTCAGTGACTCAACTCTCCTACAGTGATCACTCTTTACTCTTTAGGTAAAAGTCTATTAATTCAAACATGTATCTCTAAACGCCAGATCTGTGTTATGCCATCTACTTTATCTCTGGTCACTAGAAAGTGATACACTCTCCCACATAATGGAAATTTAATTTGTAAGTACTATTCATTTGACATTTTTAATATCAATTTTTATAAACTATACTGTGCCTCCCTGCATTCTTAAATAGACTACATCAACTTATTTTCAGCTTTTTAAGGATGAATGGTCCTGATCATCAGTATAAATAGGAGATGTACTCTGAGATACTATACTAATGCCTTTAGGTCTTATCAAGTTGTTGGAGCCTGATTGTCCCTACTCTAACTGCTTCCTAAATTATTGCATGTGTTCTGATGGTTTTTCTACTTCTTTCCTCAATGTTTCTACATCTTGCCAGTTGCTTTGTGAGTTAAAATGCATGAGCTTTAGTACATGGAATTTGTGACATCTGTTTTAGACATTCTTAGGCCATTCCTTGGCTTAATTTACCATTCTAAGCAGGGTTTTGAATAGGTCATGCTTTAAATTGGGGTATCCTTAAAACAAGATTTAAGTACAGATAGATTATTTGGGAGATAATCTCAGGATGCAGAGGTAATGGAATGGGAAAGGAAGGAAACCAATAGACAGTGTATTATGTACTCCTAGGACTCAGTCCCACTGAGAAACTTTGGGACATGTTGAGGAATAAATCTTAGGTTTATCCCACTTAAGGGCAAAGAAACTGGATATTTGTCCTCCAGCTTCGGTAAGTACTTGGCTGAGGACTATTCTCAGGGACATTGTACAAGACGCCCCAGAACTTCTAGACATGAAGGCCAAGAGAAAGCACTAGGGGAGAGAGTCACATGGGGTTGAGGTGGGACAGGGACAGCATATTCTGAAATGGTGCATCTAAAGGAGGTCTGCACAGTTCTGTGAGCTATGAGCAGGTTACCAATAATGATATTTTGAATATATGAAGTTGAACTGTATTACTAGATCTTTTCTTGGAATTCTAACACTGTCTGTAACTAGATATCATTAAATGGTTAAAATAACCTGTGATTCTGACATAGGCTAGAGATATATGTAGCCACTTTAATAATCATATTTCAGTTTTTATTTTCTTATGGTATCTCATTAATTCATTTCTTTTTTGGTTTAGGTATAAATACATTGGATTAACAGCATGGAATATCTGAGTTGTTTCTTTAAACTTCTCAACACAGGTTAGCTAGTTCTTAACACCGTGCCCAACATGTGGAAGGCATATTTAAGGTCTCCTTTACATCCCACAGATGATTTGTGCAGGTGAATTGTATATTTGCGTGAAAATATTCAATTTCTCACAGTACTGTTTGGGCTGTCATTTCGCATTGTATCTGCATGAGAAGCATCCTATGACTTTTTATTTGATTTTGTTCTGCCTCATTATGATTATATTCAGGAACTTTCCACTAAGCTTCTTTGCCCTCTTCCCTCCAAATACACATTATGAGTGTTATGCAGACAAACCATCTTTTTGCATACACTGGCAGCAGATGTGATTAGAGGGAAATCTAATTTATCTAGAGTACTCCAGAAATGGAAGAAAATTACTTCACAGCAATATTTGCAAATGCATTCATCACAGACACACATGCATCCCAATACCAGCAGTTGATGGCTTTGTGATCTCTGTGATGGTCTTTTTGGAACTGCTTTCTAATGGTCTATATAAATTCACTCTTCTCTATAAGCATACTTTGTGCTTGGAGTATAAGATGAATGTTTTGGACAAGAGTGGATTGGTGTGATGTGGGCAGCATTTAATTCTTTGCATCTCAAATTGCTTTCGAAACTGAGTAGCAGAGTTGTCTGGATTATTTGTTAGGTTTTTTCCAAAGTATGTCTGTGCTTGGCGAAGATATAAAGGATGCCTTGTTATCTCTTCTCTCTTGTTGGAATATGATTTTAGATCCCACGTCCCCTTGAAGCTGTTAATTTGTACATTTCTTCAGAATTAAACACATATTTGAATGTCTATTATGTAGAAGTCACCGTATCAGGTATGGGGTGTCTGTGTTCTCTAGATAGTCATTTGCCTCATGTCCATCTTATTTGGTACATATTTGCCCACAAGTGGTTAAGCAGAAAGGTACAAGGGGGAAAGGGAAGAGGAGGCTGACAGAGTCTTAAGAAATCTTACAGGTGCCTTTTTAGAGTAGAGAGAGAAGCAAGTAGGAAATTAATTTAGACTCTAAGTGCAAATCAGAATAGTGGATCCAGAACTAACAAAGGCGTAGCGGTTGCCTTCTGGTTCAGGCGCTTTGGGTCAGAAAGATGAAAATGGTCCTGGCCTGGGGAGTGGAGACTTTGCTTCTAGGCAGAAGCATGCCTTTCACTCTGAGGCTTGAGGCAAATCCTTCTGGGCCTCGGTTTCCTCATCTGTAAATCCAATGTATCTCTCCCGGTCCTGAACTGAAAATGAGGCTCCCGGATTTTAAATTCAAATGTGTTTAAGTTTTATTTACTTTCAGTGCATCTTCTGTTATTTTTTCCATCTCATCACTCTCAGCCAAATAAGACACAGTTCAGTAATATTTGTAATAGACTCACTACTCCTAGCTGTACCTAATTAATAGGAGATCATATAAACAAGTACAATCCACTGAGGAGAAAAATATACTTGTGTTGCAGGAATAATATAATCAATCTGCATAAAAATTCAGAGTACAAAGAAGAACATATTACCATTTATAAACATTGAGAGGAAAGAAATAAATGTCATTGATGGAGATCTATTTATATACATCAGACTATAACCTGGCACTATGTATTACATTTCTGCATTTTGACTTTCTTACAGAAGTTTCCCAGACTATTGTGGAAATTGGAAATAAATGAATGCCCATAAAAATAATATCTCCGGGCAATTGCAATATCTGATGTAAAGAGTATCTACAGGTTGTGAATTTTAACCACAGTTGCCTTCTTCTGAAAATGTGCATAACAAAACCCAGAGGCACTTAAATCTGATATATTCAATGGTTCAGGCACAAAGTGGATAGACGCTCTCAACTTATATCTAATTAATACATAATAGATTTAGTTGTAGCCAATTTTATTTTGGATAAGATGGAGCAAATCCAATTTTTGCTACATCTTCTTAACAGTTTGGAAAACTAGCTTTGGGGAAGGAGTCTGAGAAGCAAAGGATGAGAATGCTAAGTGGGAATGGAACAATATCAGTGATATTAGGTTTCTTAATATCAGTAGACAAAATCGTAATGTGTCTCCTATCTCTTAAAATCTATATTAAAAATATTTTTAAAAACCAGAAAAAATGCATCTATATATTGAAAACAAAACAGAGTTGTCAATATTAAAGCAACTCATGTTAAAAAAAAAAAAGAACCCTTCAAATAAAATGCTGTTGTTACTTTTTACAAAAGAGGAATTCTGCCTTCACTTTGCTTTCGCAGTACTGGATATTGAATCCAACCAAACTCATAGAAAATGCAGACACAAGAAAATCTGTTAAATATTTATTTACTACAAAACATAATTTTTCAGAGGGCCGTCAGGGAAGACAAAGCTGCATGTTAAATATGAGCTTCCTGTCCAAAAGAGAATATACACTGGCTCCGTTTAGCAGGACTCCCCCCGGGCTGCAGATGAGAAGCAGGGACCTTACTCACATGCAATTATTAACACTCACAATAAATTCTCAAGATCCCGATCCCATTGATATATGTCATGGCAGAAATAGCTCAGTACCTGAAGTGACAAGAAATGCTGGTGCTGTCAGTGGGAGAGATACTGCCATCCACATTAAATCAGGGGCAGATGGAGACACTGAGCCCTCTGAGTTCATAATGCCGACACTCCTTGTGCCGCTGTTCCAACGCCAGCTTAGACATGTGTTCCCCCACCATGGCTTTGACAGAGAACAGTGTATCTGAGACCATGTTTGCCCAGTGGTTCTTTGTCAGACTAGCCATCTAGAAACTTCTTGTTTTGTTTTGTTGTTGTTTAGGTAAACCTTTGACTCACTTCTGTGAGGTTGAGCAAGCCATTTCATCTCTTTTCTGCAGTTTTATCATTGGAGGAACAAGGATTAAAATATTTACTCTGTTCTATAGGAGTATTAGGGAAATTATGCCATCTCATTCTTCCCAATAACTAGGGACCTTATGCTGGTTTGCCAGAGGGAAAAACATACCACCTTCAGTATTGCTGTTCTTGGACCAGGCATATTTCTAGCCTAAAGATAGAATCACTGCACTTTCTAGGGAGAGCACTGGCCAAGAGACTTCTGAACTCGTCATTCACTGGGTGTGAGGTGACTCCTTGTGAGTGCAAGGAAAGTCCTAGGGATAAGTGAATTTCCAAAGGGGTGAGATGGCCGTCTCCATCCTGAATGATGGTAACTCCCACCTCCCTTGTCTCTAAGAACAGGGAATGCTACATTTAACTGGTAGGTAGTTAATTCTCTTTCTCTGATCCCTAGAGATATCCAGCCAAGGACACAGCCACAACTGAGCCAGTAAGAATTCTTCCAGGAATAGAATGCCATGGTCTAAGGGAAGAAAACAGAGAGGAAGCTATGGGAAGGGAGAGCATGATCAAGTTCAGTTAGCTTTCCCTGCCAGAGAGAGAGAAACCTAGACTCAAGGATTATCAACCACGTGCTGAGCGCTGAGCAGAACATAGGATTTGCAATCAAAATCAAGCCCATCGGACCCCGTGCTGTTTTAAAATGTCCAAGGCAGGGTTTCAGTTATTTTATTGAAGCTAAATCGGGAAATGTCATGGAAAAAGACAGTCTCTCTCTATGAGGACTCCGTGCTTGAGACCATGCAGAAAACAGTATGAAAATGACCTTTCGATGCTAGCTTGGCCCTGGCCGCTCTGGTTTTCCAGGGCTATGAACAGCTACACTTTTGCTGATTAAAACAAAAAAGAAAACGTAAGAAGGTGGAAATTTAGACGAATTTTAAAATTCATCTTAATTAGTTTTCAAAAGCACGTGAGGCAGGTTTTCCAGCTCCACTGGCACCCGGAAGATGTGCCCCCTGCTCTCTCCACACCCAGCCTTTTTCTTGGAAACCCCAGTGACAGCTTGGGGCTTGGCTCTCTCAGGGAATGTTGTCTCGGGACTCTTACTTAAGCCTATGCTCCTGATCTCTCTGCTTATCCCAAGGGCCTGCCTAAAGCCCACCGCCCCCTCTAAGGGTCCCAGGAGGTACCAACCTGCCCCTGCCTAACAGTGTCCCAGCTCCCACAAAGAACTCTGGCACAAGGAAACTTTCATAGCTCAATCAGTGTATCTTTAACCGCATTAGCAATAAGATCTTTATAAGGCGTTCTGGGGTTTAGGTTCTTAAAATTGGCAAGATGAAACAGAAAACAGCCAACAAGTCAGAGTGTATATGTAATCTCTGAAGGTGAACCTCGGCTGGACAAAGGAAAGAGATAGACAAAGATGAAGAAATAAAATAGACTCAAGAAGGGATAGAGAAAGGGAAGTGCAGTTTTGGTGCCGAAGCAGGAGGGGCTTGGATGGTATACTTAAGTGGACAATAAGCACAACTGTTTTTAAGATCTGTTAGGGAACTTGCCATTTGCTGTTCATCATCACTACCCCTTTGATTTTTTATTTCAATTTTTTTGCCAGTCAGGTATGAAAGCCTAAGGTGCTTTGGAACTAACTTAAGTGCTTTTGATTTATTGTCTGAAGCCAGGTTTTCAAGTTCCAGAGGCACTTGTTCTGTCCTAGCCATTTACTTCCAAACAGTGAGCTGGCTTATTTGTGGAATATATATATATTTTTTTCTGGTTCCAGATGACTGACTTTGACCTCTTCTCCATATTGTAGAGAATTGGAAAATATAACCCAAAATGAAATGGAAAAAAAGCACAGAGTATTTGGAGTAAAAGCTGATGAGAGGGAAAATATGGTCTGGCATTTTGCAGAGGGAAATCTGTATAAGGACAGGACAATCGAGGAGACTTGGGGTGAACTGGAAACACTGACTGCCTATGGTGAAGGTTATAGGATGACCAGCCAATGCATCTTCAAGCTAGTCAGAAAACTGTACCTTTGACTTGACACTTAAGATTCTGGAAATGCCTTATTGTTATTTAAAAATTATTGAAATTTGTCACAAATATTATAGGGGCTTTGTGGAGGGTACTACATTACACAGTGACCTCCTTTATAAAGGCCTACATGGGTAAGTTTTTTCAGTCCTAAGAACAACAGAAAACAGGATTATTTTAATCTTGCGGGCACTGTCAAACTTAAAACTGACCACATGGTCCCATTTACTTTGGCTTCTTGGAAGCTCAGAGCCAAATGCCCTGCCCATTTCAAGCACATGTAGAGATGACAAGGCATAGTAATAGTATGTTTCTTCCCAATCTTTTGTTCATATTTCATCTATTTACTTTAACTCATGTGTATATATTTTTGATACCTGACTCAAATTTTTGGAGTAAGGTTTATATAACCTGGTCAAAGTGCAAGTTTGGAGAGAGAAGGATACTCATGAGAAGGTTTACCAGGACTCTGATATGGGTGTGAGTTATTATATCCAATATATTAAATATTTTAACACTGATATGTTAAGTTCCACAGATATCATTTCTTGAACTTTTCCTATATACGGGATGTAGCACTAAGCCCTTTTATTGCAAATACTTTATTTTATAATTTCATTTGAACTCATTTACAAACCTATGAGTAAGGCATTTAGAGACAAAATAGATTGAGAGGAGTTATGTTGTTTTTTTTGTTTGTTTTTTTTGTTTGTTTGTTTGTCCAAAGCAGAGCTGGGTTCCCAGATAGAGCAGTCTGACTCCAGAGCCCATTCTCTTAATTTTGGGGATGATGGGACTGAGTTCCAATCACTGTGCTATCATTTACTGATAGTATGACCCTAGGCAAATGACTTAATATTTCTCATCATCTGTTTCTCCAGCCCCTAAAATAGAAAAAATAATAATACTTAAATCAAACAATATTTAAAATGCTTAGAACGGTGCATGGCACTTAGGAAGTGCTTAATAAATCAATAGATATTAGCTATTGTTATTATATTTAAAGAGCACATCCATAGACTACATAAATAAAATTCTCCCCCACCCCCAGTAGAGGCATTTCTTCAATATTCAATTACTCACATCTTATAACTCCTTGCACATATGCCTCTGCAGTGACTGTTCCCAGGAGAGGCAGTGTTGGAATGCACATGTCGACATTTCAAATGTAAGGTACCGCAAGGTCACTGTGTCCCAGGAGAAGGCCAGTTGCCAAGAGACCTTGCAGGGCAGCATTTCCAGGGCAAATTCATCACAGCTGGAGTCCAGACCTCAGCATTGCAGGTCCCAGCACTTGGTCTGGTTAATGCCCGGAGCTGATTATTCAGGAGGGTTGACTTGGACTAACTCACAAAAAAATGGAGCATATAAATTAGAAAGCCATTGTATTAATTTACAATGAAAAATATTACTGTTAACTGGACCAGACATTTGCATCAGTCTGACCAGTGAATTCTTGCCCTGTAGGCAAGCTACATAGGAAGCTACATTAACAGAAGGTTGCTTGGTGAGCATGATGTTTGTTTTAAGTGTTTAGCTGCATCAGGCTCTAATGGCAGCAGGCATCCATCTCCACCTACCTGCCAGAAAGAACAGACGTTCTGAGCAGCCGGACAATACCAGGCTGTCCCTTCCCTGGACTGGAGCAGGATATGCCTCTCTGACTTTCTTTCTTCTATCCATCTAGGGAAGACCAAACTCTGCATCAGATCTTTATTTTCTTTCTTTAGATATGTTAATTTTCGCAGGAGAGCTTGCTGTGGTGTTGATGCATCCTGTCTCGTTATGGTAATGTGGTATGACTTTTGTTCTTTTAGTAGTTTAACTTTTAGAGGGCATCTTCATTGCTCCTCTCTCCAAATTTTGTGGCTGCGTCGTGTGCCACATACAGAATATGCACTCTGCCCCACATCACGACAGCACCATCTGCCTCAAGCTAACTGTGGTTTTGTTTTTTATCATCCCTGTGAATTCCTACTAAATGAACCTCCCATTCTCTACTAAAATCTGCTCCGAGTCTGGACTTCAGCTATCATAACTGCCAATGTTACTCGTCACAATGTAGGGCCATAGGTTGTTAATAGCATCTTGAGACATTTTTAAAACAAATTGGAGTCTTAATTAATGCATATGTACTATAAAGACTTGATGCTTTAACGGTAATGATAAAACTTTGTGATATTATTCAAATGACTTATGGTACCTCCCCTAAACATCACAATGTAAATATGATCCTATCACATTTTTAACCCTATTGTGGCTTCCCATTACATCTAGAATAAAATTAAATACCTGCGGCACTTCCAGAAAGTCCTTCCCTGATCTTTGCCCTGGCTGCCTCTCTAACTTGACTTCCTTCTGCTATTCTTCTAGATGCACAGTTCTCCAGACTTCTTGATGTTTTTGGAATATGCCAAGCATGTGATGGAATCAGATCCATTGTCCTTCCTGTTTACTCTGCCTGGAGTGCTCTTCCGTTAGACATTTGCATCTGGCTCATTCTTCTTTCTTTCATTTTTGTTCAAATGTAACTTCCTCAGAGAAGTCTTCCAATTCATCACATCCAGAGCAGCATCTTCTCCCACTCTGCTCCTTTACCCTGTTTCATTTTTCTTCTTTGTATTCCTTACTTCTTGATACATTATTTATATTATTTGTCTTTCAGAACAGGATGTATCTTATGAGGCTGTGACCAGTGTGTCTTCTTTGCTACTGTATCATCAGAGCCTAAATTAATAACTGGCACTCAGTGGGTACTTAAATAATGTTTGCTGAATGAGAGAATAGTCTTGGTAATGTTTTGGTGGTCATTATATTTTGTTATTATTCATGTTGTGCCAACTATACAAGCTTTCCTAGAATGATGGGTTGGTGTTGACTTTGCCATTTTTACTATTGGTATGTTTAGTATGCCCATATCAAAGGATACCAGGAAAATGGTTAGACCTGCCCAGAAGCCCACCCAAGGGTGGACATCCAAATCCTACTCATTGTCAAGGGACTTTCCTCAGTTCTTATTTTACTCCACTTACCCCATTTCCTTTGCACCTCACTTACTTTTTGCATCTCCACCTTTAAACTAATCTCCTTTAAATCATATTTGAGTTATTATCATTTGTTCTCTGCATTTATTCCCCTATGTACTAGTGAGATGGTAAGGAGACACTTCAAATAGTCAATGTGCAATTATTGTACTGTGATTTTCCATTCCAGAAGCTGATCTCTTACTCTTCCCTTCCTATCTTCTTGCTGCTACATCTTTTATTACCACTCTTCTCAACCTATACTGTGGCTGAGAACCTGCAGCATTTACTCTCATCTCACTTTGGAAGGACTTATTATAGTTTGCCATTAAATATCATAATGTACATGGGTGGGAGCAAAAGGTCTTCTTATCTTTTTAAAATCAATTCTCATTTTTGTACTATTTTCCATCTTTCTCTCAGTAATGTTAATGTGAGATAGTTAACTAGGAAGCCTGATACTTCCAGTTTTCATTTTATTTCTCCTTTCCTTCTCACGCAAGTTAGAGACTTTGAAAACTATCAATATCTGCAAGGTGAGTGTATGTGTTTGTATGTGTGTGTGTGTGTTTGTGTGTGTGTATTGTGAAAAACAGTTCAATTTGTTATTATGGGGGAATTAATTCTAAGATACATTTCAACATAAGCATTTTTTTTCTAATGGATAGGGGAGAGGAGGGATTTGTTTGTCTATTAAAATGCCAACAGATCAGTTCACAGATTCCTAATTCTGAACAACTTTATTCTCCAGATCTGTCTGTACTGAGTGGCATGACATTTTGCTAGACAGCAGGCACTAAAAGATATATTCATCTTTCAGATTCACTCATCCCTGGAATACTCAAGCTATGCCACTGGGATGTCTTAAAGCAGTTTTACAGATGCTACCTACAGTAGTACACAGCTTTAAATGCAAAAAAAGGAGATGTTCAAAAGCCTTTAAAGTGCCATGAATTGAGAGAAAGATGTAGACTCTATTTTAAAGAATCATGTTTATAAGTGTATTGGGACTTAAAAGGGAGAAAAATAACTCCAAGTTTACTCTGTTATCCTTCATATTTGAAAATGTGCCTGTTGGCTACATGTATATGCATGGGTGTGTGTTTTAGTACTTAGAACTGAACCCAGATAGATGGGCTTATGGCTTTTTATTATATGATGTATGAATGGACAGCTAGATTGCTCTTTGCTTTGTGACTGTAGTTCCTATCTTGACAGTCTTCACTGTTAGTGTTTGACCTCTTATAGGCTATACTTATAGAAAAAGACACTTTCTCTCTGAAATTTCTTTAAGCTAGTAGTCCATTTTGTATGTTGCTGCTGTAACTTCCCAACATCTCATGGAGATGTGACATTATTGAAGTTGTGTTTTAATTTCATCAAACTGTTTTCTTCCTTTGATCCTTTCTATAGTCAGTTTGCCAAACAGGTATCATCCATTCTCAGTGCTTGTCCAGATGATTAGAAGCAAGAATCACTTAGGCACTGGTAAATTTTCTTGGACTTCATTGACGATGATCTTTATTGCCTTTCTGTGTGAAATCTGGGATGATCTGAGCTGGTCTTTCATATGGAAGAAGAAAATGATGAACTATGTTTTATAATTTGAGAGATGACAGGAAGGCTTTTCTACCCCTAAATAATTTCTATCCAAGTATCAACATGCCTGAAATTCCATTTCCAGAAGCATTTCTTTTCATGTGAACCTCATCCACTCTCCCCTTGGAAAAGAGTTGGACATTAATGCACTAGAATTAGTGATATTACTGTATCATTTGGGTGGATCTGTGCTTCAGTTTTGGGAACCAAAGGGTGCATTTAGCTATGGGGAATCACTTTTCTCATATAAATTCTAGGTAGAAATTTTCCTCATTCTGCTACTATTATTAAAACAAGTAAGAACCCCATGAAGATGGCAGCAATGCTTACACAACATTCACCATGTTTTATTTTTCCCTTTGCAGCAGATGAAGCACAGAGCACTTGCTGTGATGAGACAATAATAACTCATCAATTTTGCACATATTGAAGAGGTCATGACGACTGTTCCAGCCCTATCTATTTATGTTTTCAGATAGGGAGGGGCACGATGAAACAGTTAAGCTCTGAATTTTTCCTAAGGATGTAGAATCCTGAGGAAATGAGGGCAGTTAGAGTCTACCCCAGTCTCATCAAGAAGTAAAGTGAGAACACTGACTCGATATTGTTCACAGTCCTCCAGCATTGACAATAATCTTGGCCAGAGTCCAGTTTCAAAAAAATAAAAAAAAAAACAAAATCAAGTCCAGAAGCTTAAATAAAAGAGTTAATATTTATTGGTATATTACTAAATGCCAAAGGGTATATTACATATATTATTTTCTGGTCTTCCCAACAGCATTCTATAATCAGTATGATTATTGTCTCAATTTTAATTACTTTAGAGAAGTTAAGTAATTTGTCCAAGTTTTAACATTAAAATAGGGAGATCAGAGACTTGAACTCAAGTCATGTTTTCGAAGATCACACTACACTGCCTCCTTCAGCTTGTCCATGACTGAGCGCTAAGGACAGATGGGTCATTGAAAACAATCTGTGCAGACACATGCACACACTCACATGCACACACATGCACGCATTCACACAAACTAGGTAAGCTAAAAGATAAAGAATCAAATCAAACCAAAACAACAACAAAACCCAGAAAAAGCCAAAGGATTTTATGGGCGAAATAGACCACCAAAACATAAATAAATGAATAGATAGATATTAAAAATTACATAATCTCCCTATTAGGGAAGGGCAATTTCCAATAAAGAACTAAAAATTAAAATTTTAAATAGAGTGTGATAATCTTAAGTCAAGACTCGAACTATGGAATTGACTAGAGTCACAAGATAGCTTGAGAATCTGCTAAGAAATGAACATTTGGCCTGATTCATTATTCTAAGACTTGAACATTCTCGGCTTAAGTCATCTCCTTTGAGCTAAGTCATCATTTGGGTCAGCCAAAGATGAGTTAAGTCTTCTTAGTGTATTCTCGATTAAAAAATCTCCTACTCTCATAGATTCACATCCTAGTAGCAGATCCATACTTTGCCTCAACTTGTCTTCACCACTCATCTACACACATACAGGATGTATGGCATCCTGTTCATACCTTCCTTTTAAAATATTTCCCCCAAAATGGAATTTACATATGCTCATTGTAGACAATTTGGAAACACAGAATTGTATGATAAAAAAAATGAAAGCATTCTACAAAGTTAATAATCACTGCTAACGTAAAACATACCAGTATATATCTTTCCAATACTTACTTGCATATTTTACCTAGCTAAGATTATATTCAAATATAATTTTGTTTTTTGACTTTCTTTCATGTTAACATGATAACAAAAGCATTTCTCATCTTTTTAAATCCCTTTACAAATGGCATTGTGATGGTTGCTTGGTGGTGCATCTAGTAGAAGTGCTATCATTTTCTTAATACTTTCTCTATTGTTGAACATTGAGACATTAAATATAAATATTCTAGGCTCAACTGACAATTACTGCTGGCACAGTGTGTGTGTGTGCGTTTTGTGTGAGTTGGTGTTCGGGGTTTGAGCTGACAGAAAATAGGCTTTATTTCCCCATCTCGATTTAGGATTTAAACTTATCTTGACTCATTCCCTGACCCTAACACTGAAACCATGCCAGGAGTGAGGGAAGAGCTAGAGCTGAGAAGGAAAGGAGATTGAAGGGAAAAAGAGAAGGGGGAAATGTAGAAGAGGAGAAGGAGAAACTAGGGAAAAGGGAAGTAGAATAGGGGGAAGGGTTGAAAATGGTATAGGAGAAGATTAAATCATCGGTTAATTATGTCTTTATGACTTGCCGAGAATGTCCAGGATGGATTTAGGCTTTCAGCAAAAGGTGCTGGTTAACTACTCATTGCCTTCTCCCTAGCCCCACTCAATTTGTTTACAGTGGTACTTGAATTTGTATGTGACACATTCCCTGTTCTGATATGGGCAATTGTAGCATTTCAGCAGCCAGCCTTGTTTCCAGGAAACTGTGTTATGTTACAAAACTCTGGAATTAGATTTCCTGCTGCCCTTTCACCTCCTCAATTGCCTGGTATTACCCTAGCCGTCCTTGTGATGGACACCCTGAGTCCTCGGCCTCAAACCAGCCATGGTCTCCTGGGGCTGCACATAGCAGTGCTCTGAAATTCCTACTCACTAGCTCCTTCAACAAGAATGATGCTGAAAGGGTTTTGCTTCTCCTTTCACCGTTCATCATATTCCTCATAAATGAAACATGAATGTAATTCATATTTCTTCTGGGGAGAAAAGTTTTAGAGGCTTCATTTATTCATTCATCTGACAAATATTTATTGGGTCCTTTTTGCACTTAAAATACCATGGCAGGCACTGTTGGGGATACAGATACACAAAAGGCACAATTCCTGCCCTTAGGGGTCTAGTCTACCAAGTCCTGTTCATTTTTACCTCTTCACTATCTCTACTTCTGTCCATCCTTACTACAATAGCCTTAATTCAAGCAATCATCAACTTCTTCCTGGTGTATTATGCTTTAGGAATTTGATCAGAATATTCCTATACTCAGAAACATCCATTGTTAGGCCAAAGGTACAAATCCTTACCATGGTCTACACACTAAAGGATCTGGACCCAGTATCTCTTAGATGATATCTTTTCACCCCCAAAACCCTAATTATCTTGAATTTCTTTGTTTTTTCCATGTGCAGTGGTCTATTTTTCTAATAGGCTTTTTGTGTATGTTGTTTTTCCTGCTTCCAAAATTTTCTCCACATCGTATTCTTAATCTCTTCCCCATTCACCTGCCAAATTTCTATTCATCTTTAAATTAGACATTACTTTCATTGATTTTGTCTACTTATGTACCCTTCCCATCTTGAGACCAGATTTGATGCCCCTTCTTTTTGTCCCATAGCACCTCTTCATACCATTCATTATACCTTACTGTTATTGTTTACTTGAATTTGTCTCCAGGCTAAAAATTTCATGAGGCAAGTACTATGTCTACCTTGTTTTCTATTGTGTACCAACATGTGCCTGGTCCATTATATGTCCAGGAAATAAATGTTATATTAAAATATAAATGCCAACAGGTAGAGCCCTTATGTATACCAATTAGGCTTCATACACTATAGACATTTGTATTTTGCATACAGGGTAAGATACATATGATTAAGTGGCCAGTTCTTAGGGAATGTAATGGGAGTCAGAAACCAAAACACATCTCTGTGAATGGGAGAGTCAGAGAAGACTGCATGCTGGAGGAAGAAATCGAATTGCATCTTGAAGAAAGGGCAGAATTTATTAGGTGAAAAGAAGATAGTGGGGCAGATAGTAACGCATGGATGATTTGTGTGTGAAAATGAATAATTCATACTTAAATGCAATCAAAACTTTGACTATGTGTATTTTTTGGGTATACAAACTCATACCGACAAATAGCAAGTGAAAAGGTTGGCAAGTAAGAATGATGTAATGGAAAAATGTGGATGATGGACTCTGGAACCTGAATGTCCCTCTGTAGGCATCAAAGTTCCATTAACTTCAGTGACTTTTGAATGAGAGAGAGATGGCAAAAGCAATATTTTAGGAATATCTGAATGGTACTGGTGTGCCTGTTGGATTGGAGAGAGGGAAAGAAAGGACAAAGCACATGATAGAATATGAACTAATATGATGGGAGTAGAAAGTATATGAAGAAATATGACATCATATTCACATCTACTTGGAAAGTGAATTAAGTGTATATAATGCTGAGTCAGTAATGTTTCCCAAGATTTCAGGCATGATTTTCTGGAAGAATATGAAACTAGTGAATTGTTGACAAAAATTGGGATACCGCAGTAGAGATGGAGCTGGAAGTGGGGTAGCACAATTGTCTTTTACATATAGAGACACAGATTGGCAGATTGGCAGGGACCTTGAACATTATTTAGATTAATCACTTTTACGGGTGAGCTACAACAGGCTCGCAATGAATTTGACATGATGGTGTACATCTAGAAAGAAGACTTTGAGGATCACTGAGGATTGAAAGTGGATAATGGGGCAGAAGTGGATAATGGGTTGGTGTTGTGCATTCGGGAATCATCTACATAAGTCTGATTGTGCAATCTCTGAGTATGCATTTCTTAATGGAAAGGGCCTAAGTTTTGAAGTGCTAAATTAATTCTAAGTTGTTGAAATAATGTATAAGCATATAATTTATATGTGTATATGTATATAAATTCAATTGATATATAGTGGTTCATTAATTTTATATTGCCAGATTAGTAGTTTGGTTTGTGTAAGAGGCAAGGAATAGGAAAGAGTAGAAATTCAAGTTCTGAGAATCTAATGCCTTAACTGGAGTATTCAGGGTATGATAATGATGAGTTTCTCTGGCACATCTAAATGAGTGTAGCTCCCATGGCATTTGTATCAATATGTGAAGATGCTGGTGTTGTTAAATAACTTTAGCTTATTAAGTGAAATATTTGGCAATGTGATCATAGATTAGTGATGATATAAGAGGAGGCCAGGCATGGGAAGATATATGAATATAAAAAATTAAATCAAAGCTAATGTTTATTGAACTTTTTCTTTTTTTGATGGGCATGTTGCCAGCTTCTTTACAGATATTATCATTATAATCTTTACGATAATGTAGTTGATATATATCAATGAGAAAATTGAAGCTTTTTGTGGTTTAATAGCTTGTCTAAGTTTACACATGTAGGATGTGTTCAGGGATGAGGTATGAATGCAGGCTTTGTGATTTCAACATCTGCACCCTTAAGAATTCCACTCAATGAAGAGATTAAGAGTTAAAGAAAGTGAGGGAAGGGCAAGATTGCAAATAAAGGAAAATGTGAACTTGCAGGTGTGAACAAGAATCAGAAGAGAATGAACTAGAAGGATTTTGGCAGGGTAGTGGAGAGACAGTTTACATATGGGTCGTCATGTCCCAAATTCTCAGAACAAACACCATTCTTTCTTGCCTTGAAAATGACACGGCTTACTCATGGGGAACAGTTGAAGACTAAATGCGTGGGAGGATTTTCCAAGTTGGAAATCGGAAGCTCACTGGTTATACATTCACAGAGGACTTTTCAGGATTCCTCCAGGCACCATCATCTCCTTCCCTTTCCTTAATGTATGAGGAAGTGAAAAGATAGTGAAAAATTAAAGAAATAAAGTAGTACCTATCAAGCTGTAAAGTCACATATGAAAGGGTATCATAACCATTCATTATCAGCCGTTGTCACTGTAACCAGAATGAGAGTGCCTTGAAAGTACTGCTCAGGATTTCCTTAGTCTGGGTGTGTATCTTAATCCATGGATGCAACTATGTAAAAGTCCTTGCCACAGAGAAAACTCCAGAAGGGAGGAGAGAGCAAGCTTTCTAGGCGCCAGGGACCTAAAAACATGAAAAGTGAATTCAACCCATGGTCAGTAAATCTTCTGGGCTAAAAGGACGCGCACCAAATGAGTTTCTTGCTTGACAGCAGCATGCAGCAGTAACCTTTAATATGTGGGGGGTCCTGTCTGGGTAACTTTCACCCCCTTTGATGTGCCACTATTGGATACCGGTGATCCATGTTGCTACCAGGCTGCATGAGGTCTGGCCCAGACTGGTTTTTAATTAAGTCCCCCTAAAGGATGGTTAAATCGACCTGTCTTCGCTGAAAGAGTAGTTGTGATCCAGTGTCCTGAGAATACATGCTCCCTGCCATGGCCTTCCCTTCTCCCCAGAGGCTGTCTCATTGCCCCACTGATCAATGTCTCTCTCTCTCCCTGGCTTCTGAGCAGGAGCATGACAAAGACAGAGAAAATGAAAACCCAATGCAGTTTCCATAGCAACGTTTTTAGAAAGGAAAGAAAGAAATGAAAGAGGAGGAAAAAAAACACGGATCTCTACTATGATTTGGGTTCTGGATATCAGTGAATGAACTGCTTGTTCTAGTAAGTGCTTGGGTTTATTTATTAGGCCAGAGATTTTTGTAAGAACAATAGAGACAATATCTGCACCTCTTCAATCCCAGTTTCTTCCAGTAGGGGGTGGTAATGAGAATGGAATGGGGCCTGGAAGAAGAAATACACATAGTCACACATATATACTTTGTTGCTCCATCAGTCACACTACAAAATGGTACAGTCTATGACTGCTTATTCTGGTATCCTGACACCTTCACTAACTTGGGGGAAGGTAGCATATAAAATGTTTGTTACCTCACTTCAAAGAGCTTATTATCATAAAGAGTAAACAAATATGGAATAAATTTTCCCAAGCAAAGCAATATACAACAGACCAATAAAATGCAAACTGAAAGCAAACACTTTGAGTGGATATAGACTGACGAACTCATCAGCATCAAGTGATGTTACTTTGAGAAGCCTTCAAGGAAAGAGAGCATGGTCTTGTAAAAGGGCAAAACATAAATCAAGAGTAACAAAACAGCAGAGGTTTTGTCCTGGGTGGGGTGCAGCAGAATGAGACATGTATAAGCTTAGAGGTGAAATAGGTAAAATTTGCCCGGGATATCAGGAATAACTTGACAGTCATATAATATCTTATCTATTAAAGATAAGAAAAGAGTTTGGTAAGATAGGAAGGAGAGGTGAATTAGTGAAGAGAAGAGAGATTTGTATTTATTTTCAAAGACCATAGAACGTTCTAAGATTTTTCTTGAGCCACTGAGGGATTTTAAATAGGAAGTACTTGAGAAAAATGATATGTAGCGGTTATACAGGATAAATTCCTTGGCTAAAGGGTACATGATATTAAAGGCAGAGAGAAGAACCCAAAGTGAATTGTACATTCCTCCTGTGAAGGTAAATCCAGTAACTCTAATCTTAGTAATTCTGATTAAGGCAAGATAGAAATTAATCAAGTGTCTACTATAGGTCATGCTTTATATATGATAATAGCACCCACCACCATTGGTTTACAGTTCATGATGTATCAGGCAACACGTAATGTATTTCATGTCTTATCACATTTACAATCCTCATGATAACTCTAAGAGGTAGGTTTTGTTATGGTCTCTATGTAATAGCTGGAAAGTCGAAAATTAGGGAGGTTAAGTACACAAAGCTGATGAGGTCTTAAAGGGCAGGCATTTAGGGTGCACAGGTGGTTCAGTGGTAGAATGCTCACTTTCGATGTGGGAGATGGGGTTGGATTCCCAGATCATCCATGCGCCACCCCCCATCACCCTGCCAAAAAAAAAAAAAAAAAAAAAAAGGCAGGCATTTAAACCAGACTCCAAACCTCATGATCTTTCCACTGTAGCATAATGTGTCTGATTCCTATGAGCAATAAGATGTAACAGATGTTACAGAGGGAGTCCCATGGCTTGACATTAAATTGACATAGAGAGTGAAAGAGAAAACCTGAAAGAACCAGGACAACAGCATGCCATCAGATGCCATCAGGACTGATGCAACTATTTTCAGGACGTGACTTCAGTATGATTTTTCAGTTTGGGTAACGCTATCCCTTTAGATTTTATTGATTACCTTATAATGTAGCAGGAGGGATAGCTCAATGCACCTTTGGGTGAGCATCCTATAGTTTGAAAAATTTCAGATACTTTGTGGAGATAGGGAACACCTGAGTTAATACATTTTTTGTACATGTTAATGTAACCCCCCTAAGAGGGGGAGGAAGCGGCTCTAAAGAGAACCATGAGCCTTCAGCAAAATGTTCTTTTAATTCTCCATAATCTGCAGTACTCATCTTGCAAAGTTGAAGCTTTTTGGTTTAAGTTTTAATAGAACTTCCATCTCTAAGTGTTCAATTGTAAACTCTTAATATGTGTTAATATGTGTCTGAAATTCATCCAAGTCTCTATATAAAGGAATGTGAAGGAAGAAAGAATTTCTTGTTCCTTTGCCTATTTTCCTCAATTATTTGCCAAAATGACAACCCTGGGGTCTATTAGCATGCCTTCTGCTTTTCTACCTAATTTGCATGCTGGATTCTTTATAGTGAGAAGTATCCAATGATGGGTAAGAAATGAAAAGAAAAGATCATGTTTCCTATCAACAACAGGGGATTGTGGGTTTGGGTTTAGTTTAATTCTAGATCAGAGATAAGGGGGATTAACACTAAGGTGCAACAATGCTGACCTTGCTGGCTTCCCTAAAGTTAGCAGATTCTTTGCCCCTTGAGGCATAACAGAGGTATATTAACCCAGCGTTTAGAATGTGCATACTATAGGCAGAGACCTCAATTCCAGTTCTAGCTCTACTATTACTTAGTTCTGGCAACTTGGGCAACTTACTCAACATACCTCAGCCTTCGTTTCTGATCTGAAAAGTGAGTATAATAACAGCACTGGTTTATACAATTACTGTGAGAAAAATACTGCGTGCAAAGTGTTTTAAAACCAAACCTGAATAATTCTGTGCTCAGTCATGATAGGAGACAGTTATTATTACGTGCAAAGATGGCTAGATGGGAAGTCTGTGTAACAGAGCAGGAGAGGGAAAGTGCTCTTCCCATCATCTGAGGCATGATGATGACTTCAAAACGAGTTCCTATTGTATGATATGCTTTAGTTTTTCAAGCTAGTAACCTGCCGCTGAGTTTTAGTCCATACTTTGCATAGACTGTAGGGTTGATGCTGTATATAAAACATGTTCCTTTCAGTAGCTTCTAAATAATTAATTGAATAGAAGGTGGGGCTAGGGCAAAGCAGGAGAATGGATATTCTTGGATATACAGTACTGCACAGCCCAACTATGCAGTATACCATGGGAGTGATGGGGAGCTAGCCAGAGCCCGGCGGGCAGAGAAATGTAGATGGGGGAGGGGTGGGGACACATGCATACACACGTGCACATTCTTTCACCCAACAATAACACACATGCAGAGAGAAATTTATTCTTTCTCTTCCTTGCTCAGTATTGGACCCACCCAAGTAAAAAGCAAAACGTCAAGAGAAGGCATAGGAGGCTTACTATACACATACACAGAATGGAGATTTCCCAATCAAAACCAAAACTGACAACAACAACTATTGTTAGAATAATGCCCCCTTTGGTTATAAGGGGTAATTTGACATCCTGCCTTAGGATCCAGTTCATCATTTGGCCTGTCAGATACTCTGGCAGTTTTATAGAATAGATCTTTGACAAATAATTTCTGTAATTACTCTGGTTCCTATGAAACCACAGCCCAATTTACACTTGTTTAAATACTACAAATGTCTATATAGAATGGAATTGCCCTTTTGTCTAGGAACAGAGACCTGGAAGGTCTATTATTTTAGAGGTAAGCAGTGGCCTAGTGTTGAAGCATCTCAATTAAAGCCCAGTTTTCAGTGGCTTCAGGCTGTCTGGGAATCTATAATTTTTTCTAATTCACAAGCAAAAACCATTTCTCCCTTCTGTATTTTTATTCCTACACTCTTTAAATTTGGAATTAGAGTGTTCCTATGGTATGATATACTTTAGTTATTCAAGCTGGTGACCTGCTGCTGAGCTTCAGTCTATCCTTTGTGTGGACTGCAGGGTTGATGCAGTGTATAAAATATGTTCCCTTCAGTAGCTTCTAAATAATTAATTAAATGCTAATATTGCTTTTTTTTTCCTTAACAATTGTTCTTAAGTGTTAAATCAATCACAGATTAATTGAAACTTCCTTACCATTTTCCCTCTTCTCTCCATAAATTAGCTTTTACTTTCATTTTCTTTCATGGACCTTTTCCCCCCTTCTCTTCAGGCATTCTCAGAGGGCATCTAAAGTTCTTTGGTTCTGTAGTTTTGAAGTGTGCAATTTGGAAGGAATGTGGGTCTGGAGGGAATTAAATTAACTAGAAGCACTCTGATTTTTGATTAAATTGCTTCTTTCAAAGATATTATTGAACATTCCAGGTATTCATTTTAAAATTTTCTTCAAAAAAAGGGAAACGGCCCTGAAGTTCAGACATTTTTGGTTCCTTTTTGCTTCACTTTTAAGGCTTATACTCAAAATACATTTCTCACGCTTTTAGTATAAAGTTCCAAACATTAAGAAAATGCATTTATTGAATTTAATTTGGTGAAATGAGAGACAGGAAATGGATAGAGAAGAGCAACCACAAAATGCAGGAATGTAGCAAGCCAGCATAATAATGCATGGGTGAGTGATATCTTAAAGCAAAGGATAAAAATTTCAAATGATTGAGAATTTGGATAGTGGTCAGAAGCCAGAAGAATCATGTGCAAAAAAGACAGAGCACAATACTGGGGAGGAAAATTTGAGTGTAAAACTACAAGACAAAGCAAGAAAAGTTTTGTGCAGTTTGGGTAGAAAAATCTATAGGGTCCATAGTGGATAACAAATGGACCACCAGTCAGCTCTAAAATTTTTCCCTCCCTTTGGTCTGGTAAAAACCAAACATGACATTTTGAGAAATGAATGCAAATAACCCTTTTGAAATAATCAACATGACTCAGGCCTTGGATTTACTAATATACAGTGCTGGGAATTTTAACTAGAAACTATGCTTCAAAAAATAATGATACTGGAAAAACAGAACCAACAAACCAATGACTGTTGAACATCTCACACATTTGACTGCATCGAAGACACAGTGTTTGGATGACTAGTTTAAGTTTTCACTTATTCCCACTAATTTTAGTTTTCTTACTTCCAGTAGGCATCTAAAGAAGGTATGGTGCATTCAGAGAATGAAAATGATGGTGTTTTAGTTTCCTAGCTGCTAAAAAGAATACTGTTCAATGGGTCAACTTAAAACATGAGAATTTAGGGTGGGCCACAGTGGCTCAGCAGGCAGAGTTCTCGCCTGCCATGCTGGAGACCTGGGTTCAATTCCTGGTGCCTGCCCATGCAAAAAAATAAATTAAGTAATTAAAGAAAATGGGAATTTTTTGGCTCAAAGTTTTGAGGCTAGGAGAAGTCCAAAGTTGAGACATCTGCAAAATGATGCTTTCACCCAGAAGACCAATTTGGGACTAGCTGCTGGTAGTCTTTGGTCCTTGGCTTTTCTGTCACATGGTAATGCAACATGGCAGCATCTTCTCCTTTCTTTTCTTGGTTTTGTTGACTTCCAGCTTCTTGCTGCTCCCTGGAGCTTCTGTTTGACTTCCACTCTGCTTATAAAGGACACCCATAATTCTGATTAAAACCCAACTTCATTCATCTGGACCAAGTCTTCACTGAAGTAACATATTAAAGAGATCTTATTTACAATGGGTCTGCACCTACTAGTATGCAGACCAAGACCAAGAACATGTCTAAATTGGAGTACACAATTCAACCTACCACAGATGGTTGCAATTTAGAGAAAGCCAGATTATTCCTTCTGAAACAAATATGATCCCGCCATTCTCTTCTTAAAATATGTCAGTGAAAAAAAAATATGTCAGTGGATTCCAGTTGCCTTAATGTAAAATCTAAGCTCTTAAATATAACATGGAAAGGCCTTCTTTATTGGGTCTGACTTCCTGGTGGGCTCATTATTTTCATCATTTCTCCCATATCCTTTTACTGAAGAACATGAATTTTTTAACATTACATATTCTAAAATGATTTGAAGACATTTGACGTGCTGCTCACTCTGGTAGAAAACTCCATTCCCACCTTATTCTTTGGCCACTACCTTCATGTAATTTAACATTTATCTCAATTCAAATTATCTTGTAATTCAGGATATGGTCTCCAGAAAATCCTACCAAATTTGGTTTGTGTTTCTTCTTAGACTTAGGATTTAGTGCACTGTAGCACAGATGTCTTTTTACTTGTCTGTCACTCCCATTAGACTTTAAGTAGCTTTAAGGAGATGCCATGTGATCTGATCCATTTTTGCTTCCTGTTGCCTAGTCAAGTTGCTGTCATATACAGATGCTCATTCAATGTTGGTTGAATGAAATGTCCAAGGGATGAGGATAATTCCATTAGAAGGGAAGGCTGAAGAGATAAATAATGACTCTTAGTAGAATGAAGGACATAGAATTCACAATTTCCATATCTGATCAGTTGATGGAGTTGACCCTTATCTTATAAAATTAAAAGGTAAGAACTTTCAAAAAAAGGGTATGGTAGTTTACAATACATTTTTCATGACTCTGTTTCCTTAATCTTCCTATGTAGTTTAATACAGCGATTAAAGTTTTATCTTTTACCTTATGTTCTTTGTTATGTGTTCAGAATATGTGTGTGTGTGTAAGTGTGTGGCTTTTCACTAAGTCAGGACATGCTATTTTAATTCTTTTTTTTTAATTTCCTTAAGAGCTGACTGAGTACAGTGCACTCAGTAGGTATTTTACAGATTTATGTTTAATGAAATATTTTAAATGAAATTCCTAGGAAGAGATGCCCTGTGAAACTGTTAAAATTAAAAACCAAATGATGTCAAATTTATAATTTATTCCTTCTGCATACTTATCATAATGTTTCTTTAATATATAAAGAAACTGACATTATAAAGGATGAGGCTTTAACCCTATATGTTTTTTATCTGTCAGAGAAATTAAATATTCTTCAACAAAAGTCCGTTGCTGGAGAGTAGGCCACTTCCGCTTGTGGTTATCCATTCCAATGAATTCAAATATATATTTTTAAATGTGAATGTTTGATATTAAGCAGAAAATTTTGACTCACTAAAATGTTTAATTTTTAACTCCAATTTTGTAGTTGTATTTTTTTAAAACATGGAGGTGGGAACTAATGATAGCAGAATCCAAGATAATATTGTTCTGAAATTTGAATTTAACTGAATAGAAGAACAGTGATTTACAAAATATAATTCTTAGAGCAGTAGTATCTGCATTAGTTAGGAACTTTTGAGACATGCAAATTCTCAGGCCATCCCAGACCTATCTAATTCCAAACTCTGGGGGTATATCCCAGAAATCTGTGCTTTAATAAGCCCTTCAGGTTATTCCAAAGCACAATAAATTTTGAGATCACTGAAATAAACATTTCAGGTACCAGTGAGGAAGTTCAGATGTCACCATGGCACGACTGGGGACCTGAGATATTCTAGCCTTGACCATTCCATGTGAAATAGGCCCTCTCCAACTCTCCTAGCATATTTCCATATCTCCTTCACAAGTGTTAACTCTTGACTCAATTCGACTTTCAGAAAGCAAAATGCACATTCTTGAGCTAATGGAAAACATCAAGAACTGTTTTTCAAGAGTTTGTCAAAAGCCAAATCCTGTCTGAACCCATTGACTTATCAAGTGTTAGAATAACCAGGAATAGAAAAATTGTACATTGAGTTCTCCACCAAGATGAGTGTGCTGGTTTGAAGCTGTTATGTTCCCCATAAAAGCTATGTCCTTTTACCTGATGCAATCTTGTAGGGGCAGCCATGTTTCTTTTAATCCTGATTCAGTATTGTGGGATGGAAACTTTGATTAGATTGTTTCCATGGAGATTGACCCACCTGGTTGTGGGTGTGACCTTTTGATTAGATTACCTCCATGGAGATGTGACTTGCCCAATAATGGATGTGACCTTTGATTAAATGGAGATGTGACCACACCTACTCAAGGTGGGTCTTGATTAGTTTACTGGAGTCCTTTAAAAGAGGAAACATTTTTAAGAAAGCACAGAGCTGACAGAGATGCTGGGAGAACAGTTGTTTCAAAGCAAACATGAGAGCCAGATGTTTAGAGATGCAGAAAGAAAACACTCCCGGGAAACTGTTTGAAACCAGAAGCCAAAGGACAAGCAGATGCCAGCCACGTGCCTTCCCAGCTAACAGAGGTGTTCCAGACCCATTGGCTTTTCTTGAGTCATTATCTTTCCCTGGATGCATTAGTTTGGACATTTTTATGGCCTTAGAACTGTAAACTTGTAATGTAATAAATTCCCTTTTTAAAAACCCTTCCATTTCTGATAACTTGCGTTTCCAACAGCATTAACAAACTAAAACAATGAGGATGATAATAGATGCATTTTTCCCTCTACCATGCTATAGCACTGCATGTACAATGGTGAAATAACTGTATATTTGGATATCATGTTGGGGCATGACATTAACTGAACATTGGGATGAATTCTTCAGTGCTATATAGATATTGCTGTGAAGATGATGGAGACCAGCAGCTTTAAAAATTCAAGTTTCTATAAAATTGCGCTCCTTTTCCACTGTATCATCTACCTTATGCTGTTTTGTTCCCATCCCCATTTCTCTGATTATCACCTATATAGCAAGGGACGTTTATTAGACTTCTAAAGTTGTGTTTCGGAATCATTTCCAAGTGAGAGGTCCATTCACATCTTTCGAATGCTCTCAAAAAGTTGACTGCTCATACTTAAACTGTAAGACTCGGGAGTCTTATAATGTTGCTTATTGTTAGTTTTGGATACCCCCATGTATTAGTTTGCTAAGATACTGGAATGCAATATACCAGAAATGGAATGACTTTTAAAAAGGGAATTTAGTAAGATACAAGTTTATAGTTCTATTGCTGAGAAAATGTCCAAACTAAGGCATCAAAAAGAGGTTACCTTCACTAAGAAAGGCTGATGCCTTCTGGAACACCCCTGTCGGCTGGGAAGACATGTGACTGGTGTCTTTTGGGGCCTTTGGCTTCTGGACACCTCTGTTAGCTGGGAGGACACATGGCAACATCTACTAGCTTTCTCTCCTGGCTTTTTCTCGTTTCATAGGACTTCCCCAGGAGCATTTTTCTCCTGCATCTCCAAAATTCTCCTGCTGTGTGGCCTCTATCACTTTGGCTCTCCAAGCATCTGCATTGGCTCTCTTGCCTCTGAGCATTCTTCAAAATGGCTCCTCTTTTAAAGGATTCCAGTAAACTAATATAGACACCCCCACCCTGAATGGGTAGAGTCATATCTCCATCTAATAAAAAGGTTACACCCACAATTGGGTACATCACATCTCCATGGAGATAATCTAAAATTTCTGCCCTAGTGTGTTGAATTAGGATTAAAAAATAGGCTTTCCCCATAAGATTGGATCAGGATTAAAACATGGCTTTTCTGGTGTACATAAACTTTCGAACCAGCACACCCTATTTGGAGTGGTCAAAAGCAAAAGTCACTTAGGAAAACCACACATCATTTTTGGATAGGGTACTTTTGGTGAACAACTTTGATGATTAATTTCTTTTCTTTATATTTAAGTATATGTAGAAGAAAATATGGCTCCCTTTGAATAAAATATATGGAAAATAATATCAAATCTCTAGCTCAAAGAGCATACCAAAAGAAAAATTTTGATACATATACATATTCTTATATACATCAGACATGATAGAGAGGAAATGAAAAATTATAGCTCCATTTTCTTTTATCTCTAGAAAGCTATAAAAATACATATGTGGCTCAGGTCATCTCATAAAGAAAAAAATAATATGCAACATATAAAATACAGAGATGTTTAATAGGGTTGTAAAATCTGGGCTACCCACTTATTTTCTAGTAGCAAATTTATTCATTATTGTCGCTATTAATAATAGTAATATCATTATGAATTTTTGCATATATTAAAAACCCACTATTTGCATTATCCACAAAAGATAATTTTCCCTCTGGGAATTAATTGTAGCTTTCGAAGCAGAGAAGTGAAATCATTATGAAATGCTGAAAAATTCATATCTTTCTGCTCATGAGGCTAACACTCTTTAATATTCTATATGAGGAATTTATTTTATATGGTTCAAATAGAAGATTCTGGTTTATATGATAGGGTACAAATGTGTGAAAATATGGTATGCATTGAAGTACTCTGACATAAATCAGTAGCCATGTTGGAAAGAAGAAAAAGCTCTCCCTTAAGTAAGTGAATGTAGCATCTTCATTTTCTTTTTGTTGTTTGAAACTGGGAAATCCACCAATGGATAGCTGCTTCTTTGCATAATTCAGGAACTCACTAGTGTGCTACATGAGGAAGGATCTGGAGTCTTGGGACAGCTGTGTCGAAACAGCTGGTTTATTCTTGTTCCATTATTTGTGGCTGTGCTTATTTATTGGCACTGAGTGTGTCTAGCCTTAATCTTGGACTAATGTGGCCTTATCTTCTGCTTGGTTTCTCTCAGCTGAGCACAAGCTGTTGAGGCTAGAGCAACAGACAATTCCTATTGGCGCAAAGTGCTGTAAGTTCTTTGGCCTCCTTTATTGGAGCACACATCTGCATGTCATTGTGAGAATTGCATAGTATTAAGAAGGAACTTTGTTAGCAGTTGTGAACTAGTTAGTCACGGAGGTGGGTGAACTGGGTCAATCAAAGGAGGCACATAACCTTAATTTCCACAGTCAGCACAACCTGGATCAAATTTCAAATTGTATTTTTTTTAATAATTAAAGAATTTCCCATTGTGTCACTTATGAGATCTCATGAACTAATTGGATGAAGAACCACTAGGATTGGAATAAGAGATAATAAGAAAGAGAACTCAGAAAGGAACTGTCTTTCACATGAGTCATAAACTCATGTCCTGACATAGTACCCTTGACACTTTTCTGAGCCAGCACTGAACCACTGCCCCATTCCAGTAATAACCTGGGGATAAAATAAAGCATCCTCCAAGGAGGCATTTAGTGGTGAGCTAGGGCTGAGAGGCTTCAAGGACATTTATCTCCATAGTAGCAGCGTTTGACTTTTTGTGGTTTCAACAAATCTCTGTAAAAGGCATTGATCGCCACTGTCAGTATGATTAGAGGAAGCTCTGATGCATTAGCATGTTCATGATTTTTTAAAAATCTCACACACTAGACATGTGTCATGGTTTTAACTCTCCTGGGGAAATAAAAATTTTACTTTTCAAAGAGATATTTTCTATTTTTTTTAACCTTTTCCTATATAGTTTTGGCTTTTGTTGAAGATAGCCCAGTCTGAGTACCAAGAAAGTTGTACTTGCTCTGTGACTTTAACCAATTCACAATACTTCTCTGGTCCTTATCATCCAGGCCTTAAAATAAGATTTTGTTTCTCTAATGTGTTCTTCACCTCCACAATTTGTGGGACTCTATGATACAGGCATAGTACCACCAAAGTCTTCCAATGTGCGTTTCAGGATTTATTTTAAGGAGCCAAGTGTCAGTAGAGTGATAATCTTTCAGTTCACTAACACCTGTTGAGTAACTATTATGCATCTGGAACTATTAGTCCCTCTTTGGGAAAGGGACACAGGTTGTAAAATTGTATCTAATATAGCCTCTGATTTCTAGGATAATATAGTGTACGATGCCATGCAATAAATAAAGTGTTAAGTTCCATGAGGAAGTTACAAAGAATATTACCAGCATTTTTCAACCTTGTACTTTTGAAATTTTGAGACAGTTGGGTAATTTTTTCTCGTGGAGGACTTTCCTGTGCATTATGGATGTTTAGCAGCATCTGTGGCTGATAGCATCTGCCCAGTTGTGACAACCAAAAATGTCTACAAACATTGCTAAATGATCCCAGGAGCAAAACCACCCTGGTTGAGAACCAGTGCAGGGGGAGGACAATAACTGCTATGGAATTTTCTGCGAAAACTCAATGGAAAGGATTAATTTGATCTGGGAGTAAGTAAGGCTAGAAATACAGCTTTCAGTCATATTTTAGGACCTTAAATGTCAAACTAAGGAATTTAGACTTGCTCTCTTGCCACTGGGGAACACCCAAAGTTTTGAGGAGATGAATGAGGTAGGAACTTCTTTAGGATATTGGTGGAGTATGGCCATTGAAGTAGGACAAAACTGGATTCAAATCTTGGATACAAAATTTGACTCTCTCTGTCACTTTGGGCAGGTAATCTAATAGTACCTGCTTTACAGAGTTGCTATGATGATTAAATATAATATGTAAAGCCCTTAATACTATTCTCAGCATAATAGGCTTCTGTTAGTATTATTTTCCTGATCACACATCAACTACAGGGTCTTAACATCCTAAAGTTAGCTTGTGAGTTGTAAATTTTGTTGCAAATATCTTATTATTCATTATAAAATGTTAACATGTGAATGATTATTTTCATATTTATTAGAGAAGATTCAATATTTCTAGTGAAGTCTAACTCACTTAGATGTTCTACCTCACTTAGATGCTTTCTTGAGTATTAGAAGAAAAGTTTCATTAAGGCCAGTACCTAAGACTTGAGCTGAGACCTGCACATGTTCATGGAATATACGTATATCATAAGCAGATGTCAACTTTAATGGTATCAGAGTCATCCAGGATAAAAGACTGACAACCACTGCTTAAGAGATTCATCAGCCCAAGATTTAAAAATGGACCTGACAAACTATTTTCAGTGCTGTGATTAGGCTGGGATATGGAAATCGGCTAGCTATGTGGTCTTCATGCTGATGTGAAGAGGAGCTTGGAGCATGCAAGTATATGTCTCTAGGCCTTTACTTGGGCACCAGCCATAACAGGAACTGTAAGACTTGGAACTGGAATCTGGTGATCTAGAATAAAAGTATAAGCTGATTATAGAAATCTAGCTTCTTGTATTTTTTTAAAACCTTTAGTTAGCTGAACAAATCATTTTGTTAACATTACCTTGAACCAGGTAATTGTAGAGGCTAAAATCCAGAGTTTCCAGTTTTGAACCTACTACCTCTGCAATATCAGTGTATTCAAGTCTTAAAATAAATGGTCATGTTAGAGCTAAATTAAGGCACATTTTTATAATGCTTACAACTGATGGCAGCCAATTCCCCAAGGCTAGCATCTCTTCCAAGCATTGAATGTTTTATTCCAGTGGGAATAAAAAGATTTTGCTACATGACCTGTTAAGTTTGAGCCTTTTTTCAGGGCTCACTACTTTATGGCACCGCTGCCTCACATTGAGTGTTGCATTTGTGTCAAACTCTGCACCACACACATGTGGCTTTTGCTAATAGGTGGTAGCTCCAGCAGTGGCTACTTAACCATCCCTAGGAGAGGCTGACTGAGGAGAAAGATGGTAAATGTCACAAGAGGAGATTAATTGCATATGTTCCATATGACACCACATCCCATGGGACTTAGGAAGATGTTTGTAGTTTTATAAAGCATACTGTAAATATGAGGTCTGCCTTTGGCTGCAATTCTGCCAAACACAGGGCTAATGCTATTTGTCATATTCAGACATCACCTTTAAAAAAATGCTTGCTCAGGCTGCTACTAAGGTGTGATGTGTTTGATGGCTCTGAAGAAATTATTGTCCTTATAGTAGGAGGATCAAGAGACAGAGACAGGAGAGGAAGAGAGGAAAGGAACTGGGCCATGGAATGATGCTCTTATTTTTTGATTAATGAAAGTAACTAGACAGATGTTCTCATTTCTTCCAAAACTCTCATCTATTGAACTATGTTTGATAGAAATGTTTTCGGAGAGAGAAGAGAATCCTACTGAGAAAAGAGAACCTTAGAACTTACCAGGGAGAGGTTCCTTCAGTGTTTAACTGTAGTGAGGTTTCTTGGAATCCTTACTGGTAGGGAGAAAAATGAAATGAAAGGACAGGGTATTTAGTAAGAAGGAACAATAATATCAATTATTAGCATATTATACACTTTCACAATTACAGCATCTGCTAGTTGACCTCAGATTTGAGCCAAGAATCAGTATGGGCAATAAATCTGTATCTCATTTCAATTTCCTGAGTCATCTGTTGTTTCTAAACCCTAACACCCCTTATTGCAAAGCCTAAATAACTGATGTGTCTTTCTGACTTTCTAGGTCTGGTTTCAGCTATGCATAGTTCACAATTCTCAGTCTGAATGGAATTAGCATATTCTTATTTGTAGTGAACAGAAGCTCAGAGCGTGAAACCCCACTTGAAGGAGAAGCTATGATGCATAACCATCCATCTGGCCACTGCAATGACTAGCCAGTGGCTGCAGTCTATTAAATAGTTAGCTTTATTTTGGTAATACTCCTTTCACCTAGGCCCTAGAGGCTTAATTCTGTTATTGCCTTTGCCAGTTTCTCTGTGTGTTACTTAACAGAACACAGAGCTTCTTTCCATGGCTGCTAGTTTAAATCCCTGGTGGAGATAAGGATGGGGTGATATGATATGAAAATGCCTCTGAGAGGAAATGAGCTTATTCTCCAACTTCCTGAGTTGTGATCATGTGTATTCTGAGTTAAAGCAGAATATGACGATCCTATGTGTGGGACTAAATATGCTGATATTGCCAACTGACTTCTCAGATGGAAAGCAAGGATTGATGGTCTTGTCATATGCGATGTCCTCTCCTTATTTTTTTCTCTCTCTACTTGTCTGCATTTTATCTGCTTTATTTTTTCTCTCTGTGTTTCTTCTTTTCTATCCTCTGTTTTCATATTTACTTTCTAGTTTTGAAGGAGAAGTTGTGCTGTCATTAGAAAGGACACAGATACTTCTAAGGATCAGCCATGTTATGAGTGAGAAATGAGTTCTTGCTTATCTGTGATTATCTTTACCTTGACTACAAACTAGTTATCCCATCCATTATTTTTTTCTTTCATTTATTCATTCTTAACAATTCTTTATTGACCATTTGCTGTGTATCAGGTAGTAAGCTGAAAAAGAACATCTTCTTTCCTTAAGACATTTACAAATAACTACACAGCAATGTGGTTATGAAGGGAATATTTTCTGAGTGCCTAGAGACTCCAGCAGAAGAAATTGCTAACAGGTAGAGAGGGGAGATACTGGGGAAAATTCCATAAAGAAGTGATATTTAAGATAAAACAGCAGATTACTGGATGGGTGAACCCATTCCAGTCAGGGGCATATACAAATGCATAGAAGCATAAAAAAAGCCTTGCACGCTGGCATTCAGTGGGGAACTTAATTTTATTTGATATGACTTGACCATAAAATCAAACTGGAGTATTTGGAGATGGGATTAGATAGGCAGTTTGGGACTTTCTATTAACTTCTTTTAGAAAATTAACATTGTAACTGAGAAATCAGGATTTAAAGGAGAATTTTGATTACTAAATCATTATATAGATATTTCTATTTGCTACCTGGTATTTTGGAGTATAACACAAGGAAATACCTGAAATCTCTAGATTGTAATCCTGCTGCCTTAATCTCTGATAGTGATTGTATAATCTTTATCTTCTGCCCCTGTGATTATAAAAACCTTGTGACTAGCCTTCATTTATACCCAGTTATCCAATATTTAAACTTTAGAGTCTTGTAATCACTAAAGGTAGCCCCTAATATTTATTAATGAAGTATCTTGGGTCAGCCCAGAACTAACCTCCCCCCCCAAATCCAAAGTAATCTTGACAACCAACCCTGGATCTAACCAAAGTGGGCCTGCTTGACGTATGCAGTAGTTTAGACTTTGACCTACAAGTCACCTGTACCTCATGCCACCATTTTTTCACACATGTTCTGTGACGAAGCATGTAATCAAACTGGACATGCTCAGTAATTAGATCACCTCTAATTATATCATCACTGTGCTCATTATCCTAAACCCTGCCCATCTGTTTCTCTAATAAAACTATCAGAATTATTGCATTTCAGGGAGATAGATTTTGGGCCGCTAGGCCATCTCCTCTCCTACTATGCTACTAGTCATAAATTCTTTCTCTGAAACGCCAGTTTCTCAGGAATTGGTTATTGAGCATGTTGGACAAAAGAATCAATGGCCTTTGTCTGGTAACAACATTGGTAGAAATGTGTCATTTGGATTGAAAATAGGAAGAAAGTCAAAGCATACAAATCTGTACTGAGGCAACTGCAATAATCTAGGCAGAAACAGAAAATTATAATGCACTGTAGAAATAATAGTTATACATAGGAAAGCATGTGGAATTTAGTCTTCTGTTTGATATAAGAAAATATTTTTTTTGGAGAAGGAGATGTTGATCAGAAATATAAAGGATTCTGTATGGAGGTATGCGTTAATAGGAGGAGAGGAATCTTTCTAGATAAGATAGCAGAGGAGAGATCTAGCTGTCTAGATAGAAAGGACAGAGATGAGAAAGTGTGAGCACAATGCAGTTACTTCTTCTGGAACATAAGTTGAGAGGTAGGAGAAATGAGACTAAAGAGGCAGGTAGGTCCAGATAATTTAAGATTCCATGTTCATTTAGGCTTTGTCTTTTAGGTGATCAAGAGACACTGAAAGTTTTCAGGCAATAAAGTGACAAAGGAAGATCTGCTTTAAAAATATTTCACTCTTTCAGCAGTATAGAAATAATGTGGATAGAGTTTAGAAATAGTTACCAACCCAAATCAAGTATTTGATTATATATTCAGATGAAAGCTTCTGTATTGGTTTGGGTTTTTCAAGAAGCAGACCCTGAGACTAGAATTCAAATGGAAGTAGTTCATTTGCAAGGGGACGAAAATTCCAGCTGGGAAATGAGGAAGTGAAATTGGAGGAAGACCATCCAAATAAGTGTTTATTGCCAAGCAAATTACCTCTGTGGGCAACTGGATTTTAGTCCTGATGAAGAATTTTGGAAGGCATTGTGAGACATATACCTTAATGATATCCCACTCAAAGGGAATGGAGGTGGGTTATTTATAAACCAACTCTGATAAGGAATTATCAAAGGCAGGGGGTGTTATTTCCCTGTAGCTTCTAGGATGCAATGCATAGAGATGCAGAAGCTGATAGTAAGAAATCAGTCCAGGAGGAAGTGTTACCAAAGGAATAAGGGAAGAACAATAATAAATTCTGCCAGACATGGTAAAAAATTGGGATCACTCCAAGATTTTGTCTTGGGTCAATTGTTAGATGGCAATTACATTAACTGAGAGAATACAGGAAAAAGGAACAGGTTGAGGAAGAAAAAAAATGAACTTGATTCTACACATGTCTTTGCAGTCTCTGCAGTATATTCAGGAGACTCTATGGATTTCAAGCTCAAGGAAGAGATCTGGGAGGGAAGCATAGGTTTGGGAGTCATCAGCAGAGCAGTATTGGAATCATGTGAATAAATAAGATCATCCAGTGAAATTGTGCTGAGTGAGAAGATCATTGAACTAAGGAGAGAACCTAGAAATCATCCACATTTGAAGCATTTTGGGAGGAAAAGTGATCTATGACAGAAACAGGGAGAGACTGCAGAGTGATAAATGGACAATCAGGATAATATAGAGTCATAGACATCAAGAGACCAGAGAGTTTCAAGAAGGGAAAAGTCAACACATTTACTATAAAGAATAAGATAAAGGTTTAATAATGTAAATAAAATTGGCAGATATTTGGTGCTTAGAGACCCTAGTAAGAGTAGTTTGCAGTAGAATGGTAGATGTAAGAATGGTGGATTTAGGAGTGGGCCTAATTTTCTTTTTGTGAGTGAGATGGTTATTAAATGGTAGCTAAAGGGATATTTAATTTCAAGGGAAGATTTATGGCAAAGTCATAGACTAACACTGGAAGAAATCAGCAGAAAGTGAGAAATCGACTGCAATGGAGAGAAGGACTTTATAGTGGGATAAGTTCCTAGAGAAGAATGCTGTGGGGAATTGTAGGAAGATGGCAGAGGAGGAAACTCCAAGAATCAGTCCCTCAACAAAAACAACTATTAAACTGGCAAAAAAATGTCTGAATCAACTATTTCAAAACTCTGGAGTCTGTTAGAACACTACACAGCATCCAGGGAAGAGCAAGAGGAATAAGCTGGTAAATTGTGGAAAATATCAGTAAATTGTTACCTGTGTAGTGGTTACCATTGCCTATTCCCCACTCTCATAGCAGGGAGCAGTGGGGTCCAGTTTCTGGCGTAGATTACTACTGCCAGAAATGGACATAGAAATATAGTTCCCCAAGGTCAGAGCAGGGCAGTGTGTGGCAGATGCAGTCTAATCAGTGAAAACTGCTTTTGATTGCCACTTCACATCACTGCAGGCCTGCCTCTGAAAGCGGTGATCATGCCAACCCACTTTGGCAAAGATGGTAGAGGAGACTTAAAGATGGTATGCTTCCTCAGTGCTATAGAGAACAGTTGAAGGATTGCTTTTGCTGGGCAGGTACAAAGACAAGCAAAAGGCAGCTTTGGGGAACCATGAAAGAAGCTCCTGGCACCCTCCTTGGCCCCTCCATCATCCAAGACAACAGTCAAGAAACAGGAAGTAATGGTCCATTCAAAAGAAGAGAGTGAAAATCCAGAAAACATCAGTGAAGATCATACTGTGGACATAACAGACAAAGACTTAAAAAAACACTTCAATATGCTCAAAGAAATTATAGAGAAATAACTGAAGGATATCACAACAAAACAGTCAATATGCTTAAGAATATGAAGGAAATTACAGAGAAAGAACTAAAGGATTACAGGAAATCAGTGAATGGGCAGTATGAAAATCTCAATAAAGAGAAATTTCAAAAAGAAAATAATTCCTGGAGTTTAATACCACAATAATTGGAATGAAAAAATCCTAGAAGGGTTTCAATAGCAGATTGGAGCTGGCAGAAGAAAGAACAAGGGAACTCAAACACAAGACAATTGAAATGAGTCAGGTTAAGGAGCAGAAAGGGAAAAGAATTATAAAAGAGAAAATATAACCTAAGAGATATCTAGAACACCATGATTTATAACAATATATACATATGGGAGTCCCAGAAGAAGAAGAAAGAGAAAAAAGAACAGAAGGAATACGTAAAGATATAATGACAGAAAATTTCCCAAACTAACCAAAAGATATGAATATATACATCCAAGAAGACCAGAGAACACCAAATAGGGTAAACTTGAAGAAAAATATTCCCTGTCACATACTGATCAAATTGTTGAATCCAAAGTATAAGGAGGGAGTTCTGAAAGCTGTAGAGAAAAGCAAAGTGCTCTTTAAAAGAGAGTTCCAATTAGATTAAGTGCCAATTTCTCACCAGAAACCTTGGAGGCAGGAAGGCAGTAAGTTAAAATATGTAAAGTGCTGAAAGAAAACAACAATGAACTAAGAACTTTATATCTGATGAGATTTTCTTTGAAAAATGAGGGAACGATTAATATATTTCCAGACAAGTAAAATCTCAGGGACTTTATTACTGTTAGACCTGCCCTACTAGTGATGCTATATGGGGTTCTTAAGACTGAAAGGAAAGGACACTAGACAGTGGTTCAATTCAAAGAGGCATAAAGAAATAAATACCTCTGATAAAGGTAGCCATCTGGGTCATTATAAATGCCAGAACTATTATGTTGTATGTTTTGAATATAACTGAACTTCTTTCTTCCTACAAATGCTAAAGTGAAAATGCATAAAAATAATGATAAAACTCTGGCATTGGACATGCAATATACAAAGATACAATTTGTTACAAGTATAAAAATAAGTGGGGAATGGAGAATTATAGGAACAAGGTAGATGTGTGCTATTGAAGTCAAATTGGTATCTCATCAAATATGAGTGTTCTTTATTTAGGATGTTAAGTTTTAAACCCATGGTAACAACAAGGAAAATAAAAGAGATATATATATATATATATATATACACACACACACACACACACACATATCTGGATATATGTATATACAGATAGAAAAGAGAAGAGACTCAATATGGTACAAAAATCAAAGAAATCTGAAAATGAGCATTAATGGAAGAATTGAAGAACCAAAAAAAAAAAAGAAGGCATAAGATTTACAAAATATATAGCAAAATGGCAGAATAAAATCCTGTATTATCAGTAGTGACTTTAAATGCAAATGGCAGAGATTGGCAGGATGGAGAAAAAAACATGCCCCAAGAGACTCACCTTAAAAAGCTAAAGGTAATTAGATTGAAAGTGAATGCTTGGGAAAAAATTATATATCTATCTTAACCCAAAGAGAATTGGGGTAGCTATACTAATACCAAATAAAGCAAACTTTAAGTTAAAAACTGGTATAAGGCGGGGTGCAAGGGTAGTTCATTGGTAAAATTCTCACCTGCCATGCAGGAGAGCCAGGTTTGATTCCTGGCCAGTGCACTTCCCCAAAAAAAAACAAACAAACAACCAAACAAAAATTCAACAAATGGTGCTGCAATAACAGGATACTCACATGGAAAAATAATGAAACATGACCCCCACCATATAATCATCATCATCATCATCATCATAACAAAATATAAACAAAATAATCATCATCAACATCATACACTGGTATGAGGAGCAAAAACATTCATTATATTCTGATAAAAGGGTTAATTCCACAAGAAGGCATAGTAATTATAAATATGTATGCATCTAACAGCTGAGCCCCAAAATACATGAGGCAAATACTGACAGATTGGAAGGGAGAAATAGATGGTACAACATTAATAGTAGGAAACTTTAACATACCACTTTCAATAATATTTAGAAAATCTAGATAGAAGATTGATAAGGAAATACAAGACTTAGAATGATACTTCAAACCACCTTGACAGCTTACCTAAACTTATGGGATTCATCAAAGGCAGCGCTGAGAGGGAAATTTATAGCTCTAAAGGCTTAGAAAAGAAGAAAGAGTTCAAATCAGATACCTAACCTCAAAACTGGAAGAAGTGAGAAAAGAAGACCAAACTAAACCTCACACCAGGAGGAGGAAAGAAATAACAAAGTTTAGAGCAGAGATAAAGGAAATAGAATACAAAACAAAACAACAAAGCAATAGAATCAACAAAACCAAAAGATGGTTCTTTGAAAAGATCAATAAAATTGGCAAATATTTAGGTAGACTGAGGAAAAAGAGAGAAGATACAGATAATGAAAATGAGAATGATAAGGGGACAATGCAGGTAGCAAGCTACCTACATTGACTCAAGAAGGAATACAATATCGCAAGAAACCAATTGCTAGTAAAGAGATTGAGTCAATAATCAAAACCCTCACAACAAGGAAAAGCCCAGGATCAGACGGCTTCAAAGGAGAATTTAATCAAACATTCCAAGAAGACATAACTTCAATTCTGCTCAAAATCTTCCAGATAATTGGAGATGAGTGAGCTCTACCTAAGTCATTCTACAAGGCCAACAGCACCCTAACACCAAAGAAGATAAAGATGCAACAAAAAAACTACAGACCAATATCTGTTATGGATATAGATGCAGAAGTCCTCAACAAAATACTAGCAAACAAATGCAACAGTTTATTAAATGAATTATGCGCCATGATCAGGTGGGATTTATTCCTGGCATATAGGGTTTGTTCAACATAAGGAAATCAGTTAATGTAATATACCACATTAACAGATTGAAAAAAAAAAGATCATCTCAATTGATGCAGAAAAGGTATTTGGCAAAATCCAGCACAATTTTTTGATAAAAGCACTTAGAACACTAGGAAGAAAATGAAGCATCCTCAATGTGATAAAGGGTGTATAGCAAATGTCCACTACTAACATGCTACTTAATGCTGAAAGACTGAAATTATTCCAAGATCAGGAAGAAGATAAGCATCCCACTGTCACCACAGTAATATAACATTTTACTGGGAGTTCTTGTGATAGGAATTAGGCAAGGCAACGAAATAAAAGACATCCTAATGGGAAAGGAAGAAGAAAAACATTGCCTATTTGCAGAAGACATGATTCTATATACTAAAAATCCTGAAAAATCCACAGCAAAGCTCCTAAAGCTAATATATGAATTCAGCAATGTGGCAGGGTACAAGATTGAGACTCAGAAATCAGTAGTGGTTCTATACACAAACAATGAACAATCAGAAGAAGTCAGGATAAAAATTCCATTCACAATAACAACTTGAAGAATCAAATATATATAGGAATAAAGCTAACCAAGGATGTAAGTTACCTGTATGTAGAAATCTATACTGAATATTTCCACTTTCATGTTTTGCTATCACCTCACTTGAACGATATTCAAAACAATAAACACATCTCCATCCATATTTCCCTCTTTGTGCTAATGGTTCCTCTTTCTGCTGGAGACATTTCTAAGAGCCTCAGAGTTCTCTCTGGATACTTTCCTTCATTTGAGGTCAAGGGTATGTTTCTACTTCTTTATCCATGGGTATGCATATGATAGATATTCAGGAAATACTGGCTTGTTTTATTTATGTATTTTTTCATTCACTTGTTTTTTTCTTAAGGTGTCAAATAATAATAATTGCATAAACTTTCTGATAAAATATGTTTATCCTCCATACAATACACTTTTTTTCTCTTAGGCAAGAGTGGAATATGCATTATATTTTTACTATTATCTTTAGTTTAAGTAAATTTTTATTTGCTTTATATAAAATAGATACAAAAAAATTCACAAATAACAAATGTATACCTGTGTAACAACCACCTGGTTCAAGACTACCATTCCTTAGAATTTGACCTGTGCCCCCCAGACACTGCCTGCCCTACCTCCATCACTCACCCCAAGGGTAAGTATTGTCTAGCACCATAGTTTTCTTTGCCTGCTTTGAAATTTAAACAGATGGGGGGCATATGACAGGTACTGTTTTGCTCAACATTTTGTCTGTAAGGTTCATCCATGTAGCTGCATGTACCTTTGCTCTACAATTTTTCATTATACAAACAGAACACATTCTGTTTTCGTTCATTCTATTATGGATGCACATTTGGATTTTTTTCAGGGTACATGCTATTATGAATAGAGCTTTCATGAACATTCTTGTACTTGTATTTTGTTGAATCTATATATGCATTCCCATCACGAAATGAGTAGCTTTGCTTGGTCATAGGGTTGAAATTATGTTGAAGTTTATTTGTTCATATTTCGTAGCTATTGCCAAATAGTTTGTCAAAAAGATTGTACTGATTTACACTCCCACTAGCACATATAAGAATACCAACTGCCTCATGTGCTTGCCAATATTTGAAAATGTCTGCCTTTTCTATTTTAGCCATTTTGGTAGATATTTATTGTGTCACTGTGTGGTTTTAATTTGAATTTGTCTGTAATTAGAGAATTTGTGCACCTTTTCATGTGTTATAGTTGGATATCCTATTTTATAAAGTGGCTGTTCAAGTTTTATTTCCATTTTCTTTTAACTTCCCTTTTATTGATTTCTAGGAATTAATTACATATTTTGGATATGTGTTCTTTGTCAAGTATACATTACATAAACATCGTTTTCAACTGGGTTATAGATTGTAAGTGTAAATGGTAAAACAATGCAATATCTTTAAAGCAAAATTTCTTAATAGACATTAAGAAATTTTAAAATTTCTTTAAAAATGCCAGTCATAAAAGGAAAATTTTAAAATTGGACTATATTAAAATGAAAAACTTCTGTTCAATAATCTGCATTTAAGTTTATACAAGAGATTGATCTGGATCTTCCTGCCTCCAAGACACTTCAGTTACCCACTAATATCCATGGAAATATGCTTCGATATCCAGAAAAAAAATGCACTTGTTAAGGGTTAAAATTTATTTTTAGTTTTCTTTAGGTTCATGCTTGTGGGGTGTGCTGGTTTGAAATAGTGTATGTACCCTGGAAAAACCATGTTTTAATCCTAATCCCATTTTGTAAAGGCAACTGTTTCTCCTAATGCCTATTCAGCATTTAATATTTGAAACTGTAGTTAGATAATCTCCCTGGAGATGTGATTTAATCAAGAGCGGTTGTTAAACTGGATTAGCTAGAGGCGTGTGTCCACCCATTTGGGTGGGTCTTGATTAGTTTCTGGAGTCCTATAAAAGAGGAAATATTTTGGAGAAAGAAGGAGATTCCAAGACAGCAGAGCAGAATGACATAGCCACAAGAAGCAGAGTCCACCAGCCAGCGACCTTTGGAGATGAAAAAGGAACATGCCTCCCGGGGAGCTTCAGGAAACAGGAAGCCAAGAAAAGAAGGCAGCAGATGATGCTGTGCTTGCCATGTGCCCTTCCAGGTGAGAGAGGAACCCTGACCATGTTTACCATGTGCCTTTCCAGATGAGAGAGAAACTCTGACTGTGTTTGCTATGTGCCCTTCCACTTGAGAAAGAAACCCTGAACTTCATCGGCCTTCTTGAACCAAGACATCTTTCCCTGGCTGCCTTAGATTGGACATTTCTATAGACTTGCTTTAATTGGGACATTTTCTTGGTCTTAGAACTGTAAACTACCAATTTATTAAGTTCCCCTTTTTAAAAGCCATTCTGTTTCTGGTATATTGCATTACGGCAGCTAGCAAACTAGAACAAGGGGTTTTAATCTCAAAAAAAAAAATTGGTGAGGTAAAAAATCAATATCCAAATCCTCACTAAATTTATAATTAAACCATATATAAATGAAATATAAAAAATGACGTTTGAGATTATTTACCTCTTCTTTCCACATATATAAATATATGTATAATATTTTTAATTTAGTTTCTGGATTGGCATTTGAAATATGAAAATTGATGTTTGAGATTATTTGCCTCTTCTTTCCACATATATATAAATATACATATATACATATTTTTAATTTAGCTTTTGGATTGGCATTGCATAGCATCTGGAAGATAGGAGTATTATGTTGTTTCTGAGCATAGTTAGCTTAACAGACCAGTCACCATAATTTTAGCCACTTTTTTTTTTAGCATTTTTGTTCTATATCTCATAAGTGGAACTCCATTTGATAGCTTATAGGAAGGGGTTGACATGAAGCTTTGGGGTCCATTTATCCTATCCAGAAAATGGAACCATAGAGTATAACTAAAAAACCCTGGAATACGATGAAAGAGAAGGAAGCTAAAGACTGGGCTATATCACTTAAAAAACAGTTGAGTTTAAAACTAGAGACTTCACTTTATTTTGCCTCAGTTCCTTGGTCTTGTAATGAGTTGATATTATTCAGAGTGAATTTTTGAAGTTTAAGTACTTTGTTATGGTAAAGGATAATGGCAGAGTTTTTTTTTTTTCTTTCTTTCTTTTTAGCCCAAAGATAAAGAGACTGAAAAATAAATATATTGGGTAATCTTTTCTATTAGCTATAAGAGTGTGCTTGCTCTTTTATTTCTGAGAGCACCTGAAAAAAGAATGGGAAAGGGAATCTTAGTTTAATTGCTATCCAGGCTACTTTTTTGGGAATTTTATCTTCAGGAAAGCCACTCTGTCTTCAGAGACAGAAAGCGGAGGCAATGACTAACTAGAGTGTGAGAATGATGTAGAGGACAGTTTGTTTAAAACAGTTCTGTCTGCTCATGGCTACTGTAGCCAGAAGAAGGATTTAGAGATAAGAATGCCTTACAGACAGAATTAAAAAAAAGAAAGTTTTTTTGTTTGTTGTATTAAGGTCAGAGGGAACATTACCAAAGGCTAAATGCAGGAAAACTGTTTACAAAGAGCTGAGAAAGGGATGCTACAAATCTTTAAAGATTTTCACCTAGCTAGAATGGAAAATACTACCAGTTTAAATGGACTAAAAAGAAGGGGGCATGGAATAAATAATTACAAATGAGTGAGCTTGAAGAGCTGGAAAAGCAAAGAAAGACAGTCCTAAAGTGAATAAAAATATGTGGTAGAGAATCAGGCCTCTGAATTGGAAATGAGCTTAAGGTGGGGGTGGCGTTCAAGAAAATGGAAAGAAGAATGAAAAACAGTGGATTTATGAGTCACTCCCTATGAACAGAGTAATTCCTATTTTTAGGTATGTAATGATAGATAAACTAGAGTGGAGCTGGCATCACTTACATGTTAATTCTCCATATAACTATCAGGAGGAGCTGTCTTCCAGTTAAGACTGGATCATTTTAAAATCACCTAGACCACTGCAGGAAGGTAAAGAAAAAGATGGCATTAGACAGTAAAAGTGAGAGTTAGGGGTGGAGAAAAGCTTGGGGGAGGGGTGCTGTAAATAGAGTCTCATTAGCACAGCCAAGCCTGGTGCCTGATTAATTATGGGACACTTGATAAAGAACGTCCTGAAGTCATGGAAATCAGGAGAAAAGGTACAGATAATTAAATGGATTTGGAGAACTAGCTGTATCGAGAGCATCATTAACATATTTTTGCTGTTGTTGTTCTTGGCGTCTGCCCTTGTCATAATTGACTCTGGGCTTCCAGAAACTGCAGTTTGGTGGGAGAGGAAGAAGAGACAGGGTAGGGGTAATAGCAAGTGGAAGCTTGTTATTCCTTTATCAAAGCCCAGAAGTCCACTGGGGTTTGCAGCTGGTTCTGTCCTCAGGAACAACGGGGGCCTGTATCTTTTCCTATTATGCAGATTTTACTTTTCCCTCAAGCATATCAGGGCTGGATTCCTGTAGAAGACAGCCTGGGTGTGTGATGAGTCTCAGACCCAGTTTTGGACTGTGTTTAGGAAGCCAATACAAATCTCAGGTCTCTTCAAATGTTATCCCATGCTGGCGGTCATTTGCCTGCCAGTCCATTAGAGAAGTAAAGTTTCTGCTTTAGTCAATGTAATAAAACATTATCATTGTGGATGTTCTAAATAGATAGTCCTTTGCTTAGCACTGTGTCCACTCCTTTAAAGACATGAATTGTTTAGTTGTCCAAGCTTTTGTTCTTATTGATATGTGAGCTTTTTAGGAATCTCTGTGGTTTTTCATGATTTTTTATGAATACATTAGAGATAAAATTTTGATAGAAAAGTTATAATACAGGTGTCTTTAGTTTAGTTGAGGGTAAAGTTGATGAAAAAAACTGAAAAACTATTACAAATTCTCATCTCTCCCTGGAGGAGGAAAGTGAGTCTCCACCCAAGAACGATGTTTTAATTATGCATGGAGCTGCTTTCTGAGACCCTGGAATATGTTCCAGATCAGTGGGGTATTGCTTCACATCCTTAGTTCTACCTGTAGCCTGCAGCAGGGTGATTTGGAGATGGGGGCTGAGCAGAGAACGCCAGGGTCTAAAGAGCAGCAGCTGCCTTTGCTGGCTTTTTAGTGTAGATAATAAAATAGCTTGGAGAGAATCATGTGAGATAGAACAGCTCTATAGAAAATACTGCCGCTTGGGATACTTCCAAGCTTTATCTATCCCAAGTGCTTTTCTGCTCAGTTAATTTTTTTTTTCTTCTCTCTTTTTTAGTTTTGGTAAAGAAATAGAAGAACCAGTCCAGATTGAATAAAAATTGACCTCCGTGTTCATTAGAACACAAACTACTCAGTCTCTCTTGAGATTTATTTTATTGACACAGAAATCAGAATAAAACCCATCTCATAGAATAGCCCCAGGATATGGATATACTCTGAGACTGGACTCTAGAGAGTGATCCCAGGCAAATAGGATAGGGAAAGGAGCATGAGGAGCCCTTAGTGGTGGCATTTCTCTGTAGTTTGGGCATCTTTTCTTGAAACTCTCTAAACATATCTGCGGTGTCTTATCTGGGAACTCTTGTTTATATTCATTTCCTGTCTTAGTAGAAAGCCTATTCAAAAGTTATTTTAAAGATAAACCCTAATATTCCCCTTGGTATTGAAAAGCAACATTTCAGAAAGAAGTTTTCATAAGTGAATCACACAATTTTTCCATAGTGATAAGTAGTGGAACCAACCAGAGGTTCTAGAATGGTTTGAAGCTACTCTCCCAAGTGGGAAAACTCATCAACCAATGCATATATGTAAAGCATTTACTACAAATAGCTTGTTTCACAACTTACTGTGACTGGATATTGACAAGATGATTGTGCGAATTTCCACAAATATGCCATACCCTAGAATATTTTAGACTAGTGAAAAAATACAGAAAAAAGATCAGGTGATTCATCCTAAATTCTTCTCTTAATGAGGCACCTTCTTTTTTTTTTTTTTTAAATCTGGTCCTAAAGTTCAGACTAAGAGAACAGCAATGACTACTTTAATTTTTTATGTCAATTTTTATATTTATTTAGCCTTAGAAATCCATACCTTACCAGAAGACACACCTCAACAAGGGGCTCAGGAATGAAATTTCTAGATTAGTCAAATTCATTCTTTGTTGAACATTGTTAATTGCTCCACTAATGTGTTCTTTGGATGAGGCAAACTCAATTCACAGCAACCTTGAATCACAGGGGGAAAAAATGCATGAAAAATATGCCTTAAAATCTGAGCACAGTAGCAGTTACAGTTCTGGTGTCAACTTGGCCAGGTGAGGCTGCCAAGTTATTCTGTTGGTGTGGACTTAAATCATCAGCGTGTGAATTTCATCTATGGCCAATTATATTATGGTCAGCTAAGGGGAGTGCCTTCTGCAATGAGTGACATTTAATTTAATTAGCTGGAGGCTTAAGAGAGAGAGGTCAGAAGAGAGCTCAGTACAGCTCAGCAGCTTAGTTCAGCTCAGAACTCAGGGCCAGCTCAGTCCTGAACATTTAAAGATGGAGAAGGAATCACCCAGGGGAAGGCTGTTTGAACCCAGAAGCTGGGAGGGAAGGCCAGGAGACATCTCATGTGCCTTCCCATGTGACAGAGAAACCTGTTGAAAGCAAGCTGCCTTTTCTCCAAGGAACTGTAAATTTGTAACTAAATAAATCCCCTTTATAAAAGCCAATCCATCTATGGTGTATTGCATTCTGGCAAATTCAGCAAACTAAAATATTTGCTCATAGATTCACTTTTTGGAAATTGGGACACATAAACGAAAACTTGGAATTTCAGTAGATCATGTGCAGAAGTCATAGGAATAAGGGAAAAAAGAAATTCTTGTTTTATTTTTTCCCCAAATGTCAGAAATTCAGACTAAAAGTACCTTTAAAATCTAAGTGATTATCATTTTTAAAACTATTTAGAAATAATTTCAAACTGATAGGACAGTTATAAAACTAATACAAAACTCTTCCAGAGAACTTGAATATACCGCCTCACCATATCTACCAACTTTTTACATTTTGACACATTTATATTCATTCTATCTGTCCATAACTTCCATCTTCCATCAGCCCATCATCTATCTATTTTCTAAATCTTTGGGAGTTGGTTGTATATCTCCTCCTTCTTGAATACCTAATACTTTCATTTGTAGTTCCTAAGAATCAGGATTTTCACCTGTGTAACCATCATAACTGTAGCTATCAAGTTCAAGAAATTTAACATTTATGTGACGCTTACACTCTATATTTCAATTTTTTTGTATGTCCCAATAATGTCATTTAAATCCTTTTCTCCTCTATTATCCAAGATCATGTATTACATTTAATTGCTGTCTTCTCTTTAGTCATGCTTAAAAAAAAATTGAGAATGCAGATATACAATAGAGAAAGTAGATATACAATATAAACTTTCCCAAGTCAACCACTCCCAAGCATACAATTCAGTGGGATTTAACATAATCATACTATTGTGCTACCTTTACCACCATCCAATACCATAATTTTCCCATCACCCCAAACAGAAACCCATTATGAATGAACTCCCTATTTCCTGCTTTCCACCATAACCTGCACTCTACTTTCTGTTTGTATGACTCTTCATATTCTACCTATCTCATATCAGAGGAATAAATTAATATTTTTCCCTTTGTGTCTGACATATTTGTTGAACATGATGTCTTCAAATTCATATATGTAGTAGCATGCATTAGAACTTCATTTCTTTTTAAGAGTGAGTAACATTCCATTTTATGTATATGCCATATTTTGCTTATCTTTTCATCTTCTGATGGATATTTTGGATTGCTTTCAGCTTTTGGCTATTGTGAATAATGCTGCTACAAACCTTGGTGTACAAATACTTGTCCAAGTTCATGTTTTCAAATTCTTTTTTATATATCAAGAAATGGGTTTGCCAGGTTCTCTGGTAGTTCTATTTTTAACTTTTTGAGAAAGTTACAAACTGTTTCTATAGTGATCTCACCATTTCCTTTCCCACCAAGAATGCACAGAGATTCTTATTTCTATGCAGCCTCATCAACACTTGCATTTTTTTTAATAAGAGCCATTCTAGTGGGTATGAACTGGTATCTCTTTGTGGTTTTGGTTTGCCTTTCCTTAATGGCTAATGATGGTTAGTATATTTTCATATGCTTATTTGCCATTTGTAGATCTTCTTTGAAGAATTTGGCATCCTTGTCAAAAATCAGTTGGCCATAGATGTGGGTATATATTTCTGAACTCTCAATTTTATTTCATTGATAGTTATGTCTGTCCTTTTACTAATAATGTTTTGATTATTGTGTCTTTGTAATAGGTTTTAAAATCAAGAAGTATGGGTCCTCCAACCATGTTCCTTTTCGGGATGTTTTTGGATATTTGAAGTCCCTTGCCCTTCCATATATATTTGATGATTAGTGTTTTTCCATTTCTGTGAAGGTGGTTGGAATTTTTATTGGGATTGCATTAAATCTATACATTGCTTTGGGTAGTACTGATATCTTAATGATATTAAGTCTCCCAGTCCATAAGCAGGAAATATCTTTTTCTATAAAAGTATTCTACATTCTTGGTAAAATTTATTCTTAGATGCTTTGGTTTGTAAGCTGCTGGATTGCAATATACCCAAATTGAAATGACTTTTATAAAGGAGATTTAGTAAGTTACAATTTATAGTTCAAAGGAAATGAGAGTGTCCAAATTAAGGCACCAACAAGAGGTTACCTTCACTCAATAAAGGCGGATGGGTCAGGAACACCTCTGTCAGTGGGGTAGTCACATGGCTGGCATCTACTGGTCCTTTGCTCCTAGACTCCATTGCTTTCAGCATCTGTTCTTTTGGGGTTTCTCACTTTGCTTCCCTGGGGCTGGGCTTCATCTCTTGGCTTCCCTTGGCTTTCTCCAGGTTCTGGCTTGCTTAACATCTTATGGCAATGTCTGCTGGGCTCCAAGCATCTCCAAACATCTGTGTCTCTGTTTTTGCAAATATCAGCATCTGTATCAGCTGTGCCCTGAAGTTTGTCGGTTCTGTGGTTTCTTGACTCTCTCCAAAATGTTTCCTCTTTTGAAAGATTCCAGTAAATTAATCAAGATTCACATGGTAGGGCGGCTGCCGTGGCTCAGCAGGCAGAGCTCCGACCTGCCGTGCTGGAGGTCTGGAGTTCGATCCCTGGTGCCTCCTGCCCATATGCAAATTAAAAAAAAAAAAAAAGATTCACATGGTATGGGGGGGAGACACATCTTCATCTAATCAAAAGATCATACCCACAATTGGGTGTGTCACATCTCCATGGAGATAATCTAATCAAGAGTTTCCAACCTACAGTGTTGAATCAGGATTAAAAGAAATGGCTGCTCTGACAAGATTGGATCAGGATTAAAACATGGTCTTTCTGGGGTACATATGTTTCTCAATATGTTTATAAACATATCAGGATGTTTATCTTTCTTATTAATGCAGATCTCAGCTCATGGATTGGAATGCTTTCATAAAGGGTGATGGGAAAAAGATCACAACTTGAAACTACATATAATAAAAATGTAATTGATGTTGAGGGAATTCAGTTTCTCTCAGTTTCCATATATCACACATCACAATATCATTATTATTTAGAAATCAGTATCCCATTGTGAACATCAGTTTAACTTGTGGTTCTTTGTGCAGTTTTTGACCTTCTCTTTGAATTTAACTACTCATTTAATAAAATTTTGCTTTTAACGCATGTTTAATTCTCTTTTATTCTTATTTAGGAAGTAAATGGTTTAATTTAAGTGGTTAAATAAGCATATTTTGTTATTTAAGAATGCAAATAAAATTGGTGCTAGATTTTGACACTGCTGAGACAAAACTCATGGTTATGTTGTATTAAAGTAAACATCCAGAAGAGAAGGGAGATAAACAAGCAGACATTTAGATATTTTGTCAACATGCTGGGAAATGTCTACATATTTTAGAAACATCTGGTGCTTGATAAATTTGTTTATTCCCACTGCTGTGGGTGTTGCATAGGCTCAGAGATAGCCCCTTATGAAGGGGCTGATGATATCATGATGAAGACATTGATGAGCTCTTAGACAAGTGGATTTTATACTTCATACAACAACCCATAGAAAGAAATGTATTTATATCATGATCCACTACATTTATGCATATTCATAACTATACCCATACCCCTCAACATAAATATAAAACTGAAGCAAAAATTTAACAAAATAATTGGTAGTCTTACTACATGTGATATACTTTATACCTTTTTCCCTCTCCTCTCCTCACTTCTCCCTTTTACTGTCCCTTCTTCTGTTCCATCCTATTCCATCCCATTCCATTCCACTCCATTCCATTATTTAAAAAAAATGCATAACCATTTGTATTAAATCCATTGCCCATCCAATGAATGGATCACAACCCCCATTTTGAAAACTTTTTATTGCCATGTACCTCCAACTTAGGGTGTTCCCCTTATAGGATAGTGTATATATAACCTAATAATTTGTAGTCTTTTGATCAAATTCAGAAAAGTAGTGTAGTTCAACTTTAATCTTGGACAATATAGGATCTTTTAAATCCCTGTGGGGTTCCTACAAAGAAAAGAGAGGCAGGTGGAGTTATGAGACAGGTACTCCATGTTTGATTGCTTTTTAGCAGTTTTAATTACCAACCTTAGTGAGGATTTTCTGGAGTGAAAATTAGCTGTCATTAACAACAGACATCATACCAGTTCACTCAGGAGCTGTCAGCTATGTGTAGCCACCATCACCCGGTGCCATCCTTTATTTAATAAGGGTGGAGGCATCTCATGGTATACCACATTTGGCTCTACAGGTGGAAAGTGATTTACTGCCCCATGGTCAGGAGGCTCTTCAATCTTGTCTTTATGAACACTCAGTGCCTACAAATCACCTCTTGCACTAAGCATATAACATACTTTGTGCTTTAGTGACATAGAGGTGAAAATGTCAGAGGACATCTCGTATACTAGGTTGTCTCCTGCCCAAAGTGTTTAAGCTTCTTATTCAGCTCTTGGCTATGTATCTGACGACACACTTTACTTCTCTAGACATGAGTAAATTCCTCTAGGGACCTCATTGTCTTTAGAGATTCAGAAATTCTAAAATTTTTAAGAAGTTTACTCTTATAAATCCAAGAAAAATGAAAATCTGTCCTGCCTTTAATTTGTGTGGAATAAGAGTAAACATCAGGCTTTCATTAGGTACATCAATATTCTTTGTCTAAAAAAAATTACTTCTGTCTCTCTCAAATCATTCATGAATTAACTTGAGCATACTTTCTTAGTTTCTTTCTGAATGGAAATAAAAAGCAATTTTAATCATCACTTTGGCAAAACAATTTAAAACCCTACATATTTACATCCTTCATTGCAAGATGAATAATCTCAATCTCTTAAATTTGTCCTCAAATATACTCACTAGGTATAACCCATGTATCACTAGAGCTTTCCTCAATTATTTTAATGTCCTCCCTTCCTCCTTTATTGTGACATCCAGAAATCCAGCCAGTATATTAATCAGGGTATGACTGATTGTGGGTCACAAACTCATACTTCCTAAACCCCACATTTCAACCTTTCTCAACTCCACATTTCCAGTCATGAATTCCAGCTTTCTCTATATCAATGACTTATATAGCATTGATGTCCAGTATGTATTTCTTCAGTATATATCTTTAACTGCATTTCTGAATGGCTAATACATTTTGAGATCTGGTTGTTTTTCTCCACATTTTCTTTCTCAAGTTCATTGTTCCTTCAAAACTGTAGCATCATTCATTTTTCTTCCTAGAATTTCTCATTTGTTCTTGGCTATATCTCCAGTTTCTCAAGATAACTTTTTATTCAAATATGATTCATTTCTCCTAAGGCCTGTATGATCTCAAGAATTAATAATCATTCTATCTCATTGTCCAGATAACCAATGAAATAGTTTTGTTTCCAAGACTAAATAATCCTGAACACCAATTGTTAAATTCTTCCAAATCAGTAATATGAATTGATGATTCCCTGGTATACTCCAGTAACCATCTGTGCCCATATAGTACAGGAAACTATGTTCTGTGATTCTGATATTTTTCAGTGTGTGAAATTCCTACTACAGCTTCACATCTACCAAGATTCACTGAATTCTGTTAAGAAATGCAAAAATCTATGTTCATGTAGAAAGTGCATTCACTGCCATTTGGTTTTCAGGTGGTATACTATAACCAAAATTGAATTTAAGTTGTTTCTTTTTCTTTTTTTAGCGTATCACATTTGGGCTGATTTAGCTCTTTTAAATGTTATTATGAAATGATCTAACACACTGCAGGTACTAACTGTACATACTAACCTAACTCTTGCATAGGAGTGATGTTGGGAGGAGTACTTGATTGCACACCATGATTATGTTGGAGTGATGGAGAGATCTGGTAATAAAAGAAGCAGGGAGGAAAATATTCTCCAAGTCTGAGAATGTTATTTTAGAGTTTTATTTGCCTGCTTTCAAAATGAAATGCACAAATGAAAATGAAAAAGGTGAATAAGAAATCAAACAAAATCTTCCAATATGGAGGCTAGATAATGATTCCTAGACTGTGGTAGAGGGTAGTGAGAGATGCATATATGGCCCCATCAGGTTCAAAATGGTGCAGTGGGATGGCACATTCAGTGCTCAGTCTACCCAGAGAATTTTTGAACAAAAAGCAAAAACTGTCATAGATATCATTTTAAAAGCTCCAGAAAACAGTTAAAGGATTGTAGTAACAAGGTGAGCCCCAAATCAATAAAACAGTCAACTTAAAAGTGGTAGGATCTCATGAAACCACAGTAGCCACTTCTTCATGCCCTCACCTGCTTTGTACAGTTTGCCTGTGATCTTGGTGTGGGTCCCTGGACCGAGTTCAAGAGGGAGCAGAATAACATTCATGCAAATGAATGTAGAAGCATGGATATTTGGCCCAGTCTTTCTGGTGGTGGTTTGAGGAACTGAACCAGGATGTTAATTAAAGGTTAACCATTCAAGAACTTGCCCTGCATGTAGAAGGTAGCTACAGAACACTGTAGGAGGCCAGTCAAATACTAGATTGCCTGGGCCAAGGGATTGCTGGTAGTAGAACATTCACTGCAGTGCCTGGGACCATGAAGAAATAATTTCTTAGGTGTTTTAGTTTGTAAGCTGCTGGAATACAATATACCAGAAAAGAAACAGCTCTTAGAAAGCGTATATATTAAGTTGCAAGTTTATATTTCTAAGGCCATGAAAATATCCAACTTAAGGCAAGGCTATAAAAATGTCTGAACTAAAGCAGCCAGGGAAAGATGCCTTGTCCTAAGAAAGCTGATGATGATGTTCATGCTCTCTCTCTTAGCTGGAAAGGCACATAGCAATGTCTGCTAGCTTTCTCTCCCAGCTTTTGTTTCATGAAGCTCCCCCAAGGGCATTTTCCTTCTTCATCTCCAAAGGTCTCTGGCTGTGAGGGCTCTGTGAATTCTGTTGGCACTATGGGCTCTTTCCAAATGGTTCTTTTTTAAAGGGTTCCATTGAGTATCCCCATCTTGAATTGGTGGAGACACATCTCCATGGAAGCCATCTAATCAAAAGTTAACACCCACAATTGGGTGGGTCACATCTCTATGGAAACAATAAAAAAGATCCCACCCAGTAATGTTGAATTAGGATCAAAGAACTTGGCTTTTCTGGGGAATATATTAGCTTCAAACTAGTATAATAGGGTAGAGGGGACATTGTGCCATGTAAACAGGGTAACTCCCAGGTCACATGTGTATGTCCAAGATAAGACCCATGCACAGAAAGGATGAGTGAGGCCCCTGTGCTTTTGCATGAGGTATTCTTTTTTGTGTGGTTTATTTTAATAAAAACTAAACCTTAAACAGTCTAAATGACACAGTAGAATATGGTCATCCACATGTTGATCCTCTCTCCTTAGATATAAAATAGGAGATAAGTGTCACATTGTGGCATTTTCAGTATTCTACTTTCTTATGGTTTCAAGTATTTCATGACTCAAGCCTCCATATTGCTTACAAAGAATTATGCTCCTCAGGGTTAGAAATGTTTGGAACAAAGAAAACTTTCAATAAATGTTTGTTGAAAGTTAAACTTTCCAACCCCCCTGACACATGATAGGAGTGAATATATATAAAAGTCAAAGAAAGGTGTTGAGACTCCTTCATGGGAGCATTTGATTTTTTCTTATTTTCTACTATACCATCTCCTTCTCCTCCTCCTCTCTTGCTCTCTTTTTAGAAAATATCCCTCAGTTGGTTTTCCAGTATAAATCAGTGATTGGAGGTGTTTATGGATTCATAATAACCAGGGGGTATGCCTCTGAATGCTTTCTCACAGGTAGAGTAAAGCCCAAGTGGGGTCAGATTCAAATATGACTCTTTAGATGACAGGTTATGGTCTATCACAGAAGGCTTTCTTATAGTGATGACACTTGTGACTCTTCAGTATGAATTCTCAGATGGAAAATAAGATTTTTCTTCTGGCTATAGATTGTTCTAAGTAGTTACATTCAGGAATTTCCTCATGAAGCATTCTTTAAACTCATTTTATGGATAAGTTTTGAAGAAGAGCACTTGCACAGGTTAATCAGCAAAGACTAGGAAAACTGTTTCCTTTTCTCCTTTTTTGTTTTTTTTTTAGTAGGTCATGACATTCAAGCTGGGTAAAAGTTTCAGGAACAAATACCTGAAAAACCTCAGAGGCTAGATTCCAGTGAAATTTCAAAATGTCAGGTTTTAAGGAAAGATTACAAATCATACAATGGAACAGAAAGTGAAGGCTCAAGTGATGGAGAAGATTAAAGTGTTAGAAATCATCAATGCAGAAGATCAGACCTGAGACATACTAGAAAAATAATCTTAAAAATTATCTAAATATGTTCAAAGATCTAAAGGAAAACATAGACAGAGATCAAAAAGTAATTAAGGAAAAAGAGATGAACAAAAGAGAATATCAACAGAGAGTTAGAAGTTATAAAAAAAGAACCAAACAAAGTCAGAGACCACAGTAATAGAAATTAAAATTCACCTAGAGAGTTTCAGTCACATATTGGAGCTTGCAAAAGAAAGAATCAGTGAACTTGAATATAAGACCACTGGAGTCATCCAGTCAACCCCTTAGCAATTTATGGGATGACATCAAGTATACAAACATACAGTTTATGGAAGTCCCAGATAGAGAAGAAAGAGAGAAAGGGGCAAAGGGAATATTCAAAGAAATAATGGCTGAAAATTTCTCAAATTTAATAGAAGACATGAATATATACATCCAGACACCATGAACTCTAAACACGATAAACTCAAATAGATCTACAACACATCATATTATAATAAACTGTTAAATGCCAAAGATAAAGAAAGCATTCTGAAAGCCTGAAGAGAGAAGCAACATGTCACATACAAGGGAGCCTCAATACATTTAAATGGAAACCATGGAGGCAAGAAGGAAGTGGGATGACATATTTAAAGTTCTGAAAACAAAAAATATTGCCAACCAAGAATTCTATATCCAGCAAAACTGTCTTTCAAAAATGAGGGAAAGGTTAAGACATCCCCAGATAAACAAAAATTGAGGGTGTTCATCACCACTAGACTATGACTACAAGAGATGCTGAAGAAAGTTCTGTAAGTCGAAAGGGAAGGGCAATAGAAAATAGATCAAAGCTGCATAAAGAAATAAAGATCTTCAGTAAGTGTAATGTTTTAGTTCCAAGCTCCTAAAAAAAAATACTATGCAGTGTGTTGGTTTACCAACAGGAATTTATTGGCTCATGGTTTTACAGGCTAGAAGGCTTCTTTCTTCTTGGGGTGACTGGCAATCTTTGGTGTTCTTTGGATTTTCTATCATCTGGCAATGACAAGGTGATATCCACTCTTCTCTAAATTCCACTGACTTACAGCTACTAGTTGCACCCCATTACTTCTCTCTCCACATCCAATTTCCATGCTTATAAGGACTTTATCCATATTCGATTAAGGCCCACCCTCATTCAGTTTAGGCACACCTTAACTAGTAACATCTTGTATGTTCCTATTTACAAATGTCAAAACCCTAAGGGTTGGAACCTGAACATGCTTTTTCTGGGAGACATGATTCAATCTTCAAGAGAAAGAGAGATCTCTTGAAGAGAGAGCCAGTGAGGATAAAATATAGGTAAATATAAATGCTAGTACTATTGTGTACTTAATTTTGTAACTTCACTTTTTACCCCTTAAAGGAAAATGCATAAAATGTAATGATGTATCAGTGGTTTGGCCTCTTTATATATAAACATGTAATTTGTGACAGAAGTTTCCTAATAGTGGTGGACCAAGGGAATGTAGGAACATAGTTTGTGTTTTTGAAATTTAATTGGTAACAAACAAGATTGCTATAAGATTTAGGATGTTAAAATTAAACCCCATGGTAACAACAAAGAAAATATTAGAGAATATACAAACTCATAAGAGACAGAAAGTAGAGTACTGTTTGACAGGGATGAGGGGCATGGGGAATAAGAAATTAATGCTCAATGGGAGTAGAATTTCTGTTTGATGTGGTGGAAAAGTTTTAGTAAAGGAAGATGGTGAGTATATCACAACATCGTAAATGTGATTATCCCAGTAAATGGCATGCTTGGGAATGTCTGAGATGGATAAAGTTTATATTGTATCAATGTTCCTACAATTAAACTAAAAAGAAAGAGCAACTAAAGAGACAATGACAATTAAATGCAAAATGTGATCCTGGAAAGGATCTATCAAGGGAGGAAAATGGCTCAAAAGGAGATTATTGGGACATATGAAAAAAATGGAATATAGACTGTAAGTTTTATATGAATGTTAAATTTCTTGAATTTGATTAACTTCACTTATGATGGTTACATCAGCGAATATCCTTGTTCTTAGGAAATGTACCTGGCAGCATTAAGAGTTCAAGGAGCACAATATATACAACCTACATTCAAGTTTTCAGAAAATAGATTGATGGATAGATATGAATGAATGGATAGATGGAAGGAAGGAGAAAGGAAGGGAGAGAAAGAGACAGAGAGAGAGAAGGAAAGAAAAAGAAACAACAAATGTGGCAGAATGTTAATATTGGTGGATATATTTTTATTTATTTTATATTTGTGTATATCCATATATGTATATATCATGCTATAACATGTTTCTTACATGTAGGAATTATTTCTACTCTATGTATGATTCATTTTCAAAAATATTATGAACAGGAATGCATAGAGTCATTGACAAGAGAGACATAATATAGGGATTCCTACAAAAGATAACCAAATGGAGCAAATTTGTTCATTTTATCAGTCCAGTTTATTCCATCACTTATTAGGTATCTAGTGACTTCAGCTGTGCAGCTGGAGATCAAGAGGGATAAAAGTGAAATGTAAAATACAAACCCTGCCTTCCAGAAGTATGCATAATATATAGGAATACAAGTCATATTCATACGAAACAGTGCATATGGATAGGAGTACATAAGAGGTAGTACGTACTTAAGGTTAAAATTAGCAATAAAGATAAGGATGTGAAATCTTGTGGACTGGATGATCAGATAATAAAGACCTCATACATATCTGCCTCAAATTGTGAGCTTACTCTGGGCCTGATTCTGGAATGATTCTTTACTGAAGAGAAGTTTATGAGGCATCAGTCCATTCATATCAATCTGGCTGCTGGTTCAGCTATCATTTTCCCCCAGTTCTGGAGCTTAGACACCTTCCTGTGTTGTTCCTGAGACAAAGCCATAGTTCTATATCTTGGTGTAATTATTTTATCTTGTTCTCCTATGTTAATGATATTCCAATAATGGATGTATAGTGGGATTTCCAAGCCAAGGAATAAATTGTGATATATTAAGTCAGCATTGTTTTGCAGATAGATTTTGACACCAATACTTGGGATTTAGGAGTTCTATGAGGATAACCTAGAATATTAGATTAGTTAGATGGGTATGTTGGAAGACTCAGATCCTTCATTTGCAATGTTGTTTATTTCTAAAATATTTCATCATAAAGTAAATCAACTCAAGCAGAATGATGCCAATATACTGGGTGAATAGTGAGTGTTGAGGGACTAGATGATATGGTGAGGTTGAAAAGTGCATTCTTTGGGAAAGAATAGACCTGGAGCCTAGTAAGGCAGGTACCATGCTATACTTGGTATCTAACATAATATCTGGAACATAGTACATGGTAGATTTAAAAAAAAAATCTGCTGAGTGAAAGATTTGAAAGAGAATATCAGATTTTGAGATTCTGGAAATGAAGTAATTTTACAAGTAATAAGAAATAAAAGGTGGTTGTTTTGGTTTGGTAAAGCTGCCAAAATGCAATATATCAGAAATGGAATGGCCTTTATAAAGGGATTCATTACATTACAAGTTTACAGTTCTAAGTCACAAAAAAGTACAAACTAAGGCATCTAGGAAAAGATACCTTGACTCAAGAAGGGCCGCTATCTGTCATGTGGGAAGGCACATGGCTGGTATCTGCTGGTCCTTGCACCCAGTTCTGTTGCTTCCAGCTTCTGATGCCAGTGGTTTCCTCTCTAAGTTTCTGTGGGCCTTCACTTAGGTCCTCTGGGATACAACTCTGGGTTCTTCTCCAGGCATCTCTGTTGGCTCTGAGCTATCCAAAATGTTTCCTCTTTAAAAGGACTCCAGTAAACAAATCTAGATCCACTCTTAATGGATGGAGTCACATTTTCATCTAATTAAAAGGCTCACAATTGGGTGTGTCACATCTCTATGGAAATAATCCAACCAAAGTTTCCAGGCCACAATATTGAATTAAGATTAAAAGAAGCATGGCTGTCCCCACAGGATCAGTAAAAAGGACATGTCTTTTCTGGGTAACATAACAGCCTCAAACTAGCACAGTGGCACTAGTGGATACTGAGGTTGAGGAAATATGACACTGGAATATTCCTGGACATTTAGGAATAGTGAAACAGTTACCATTAGGCAGGTGCTTTTACCACAAATAAAAGGAGAACAGACACTTAAAAGATAATAAAACAAACAGTGGGTTTAAAACCCATTGGGGAGCAATGAATAAATAGATCCCAGCCTCTGAATTGCTAGAAGGGGTTGGGATGCAGGGAAGAGGCAAGTAATAAACTTTGAAAAGATTGACTGTCACATGGTAATTTTGGTTTAGCTAGATTTTGCAAGAGGAAGAAACGGTCTTGATTAAGAATATAAGGGAGTTTGTTCAGAACTGAATAGGGATTCAAATAAAAGGGGCACACATAGAGTCTCTGCAAACCACCAACTTTTCCCTGAAATTTTGGTACTCTCTTCTACATTTAGCAAGAACAGGTAGAAGGGATTAAACAGTAGGGGAGTAAACAGAATAATGCAAACCAACATGCAAGTATTACGAAGAGTTAAAGCATGGTACATCATAATTCAGTAGGATGGGACAATAAAGTGTGATGGATTTCCTGACCACCCAATCTTTCACTGATAGAGTCTTGTCTATTCTTTCTGATGTTGCCTAATTATACTGGTCCATAAGACACTAAATAGCCTTAGAGTTATAAGATACTATGATAAACTGTAGTTCATTCACTCATAGATAAGATGATCTATGTTACAGATAATAACTAAAGTTTTCCTAAAATTATATGAGTTTGTTGTCTGTGTATCCTAAATGCACCCAATATCTACAGTATCTACTTGACTATAGGGTTCATGAAATGATAGATATATTAAGCTACTTGACAGCTCCTGGGAACAGCTACCAAATCATTTAATCTAATACCATGCCTAACAGGTACTCCTTAAACATTCATTGAATTGAATTAGATTAATTAAGCAAGTCAATAAAGATTTCTTATATGTATAAAATTACAGACTGTTATTCCTATAAATTTAGAATATTGATTTCAAAAATATTCTATTTATTGACCTAGAATGATGTTTACAATATGCTGTTGGATAAAAGAAGTAAAGGTCCAAATTGTCATGAATATTAAGATTCCATTTATATTATCTAAGTAGAATGCTGCATATATATAAAGCTCTCTATAATTGAACAATCCAGAGACCATATAGCATAATGGTTAAGAATGTGGGCTTTGGAGTCAAACCACCAGGATTTTAATTCTAGGTACTTTTCCTACTAGTTGTATGACCACAGTGGACTATCTGTTTTGTCTTTGTTTCGGTTTCCTGATTTGTAAACTGGTATAATAATGGACTCTACTTCATAGAGTTATCATGAACATTAAAAGAGGTAATATATAAAAAGTTATTGAATATAATGCCTGGATCATAGGAACCATGCAAAAATATAACTATTATGATTGTGATTATAAGAAAAATATGGAAGAAAGTTTACCAAAATGTTATCATACTTCTTTGCCCCTTTCTCCTGTATTATTTTTAAAACAGGAATATGGTTTTGCAGTTAGTAACAATAAAGTATTTTTACTTCAAGAAAAAATATCATACAATCGTTTATTGGTAAGGAAGTTAGATGATATTTGTTCCAATTTTCCAACAAGTGTACAGCCCGTAATGTAGCTTTCACTCTCTGCAGAAACTCCTCACACAACCTCCCATTCTCGGAGGGCAGGCATTGTATCTTCCAGTCATTTTGTGTGCCCCACAGAGTAGTCATTCTATAACTACCTCTTTAGTAAAGTATGTGTAGAGACATAATCAAGGCCCTTGTCTAGCTTTACATCTGAGAGGGCTTTAGTAATATGGTATCCTGGGGGCTGAAGGCAAAACAACAATCCTTTAGCACTCTCCGGGGTCTTTTTTGCAAGAAGATCTTATACACTGAAGGGCGACCTTTCCTTGGCATCATTAGCCTCCACAGCTGTCCTCCAAACAGCATCCTGATTCCTTAAAAAAGCAGATGAAAAAAGATTGCAGCCGTACTATAGCACTAAGGACCGTTCATGAGGGAATATCTATTCTCAGTCCTCTCACAAATTGCCACAAACCAATATTTTATGCAGTAGTTCCCAGAATCATCTAGGGATCTGGAGGAAAATAGAGAAAGAAAAGACATCTATACTTTGGAATGCATATTTCAAGTCACCTTTTAGACCTGGGGCTCTTAATCTGATCTGAGACTAACAGTCTCTTGAATTGTAACTTCCAAATTTTGCCTTTAGCAAACTACCTGTGTCTCCATCATACACAAGGCTCTTCTGAGACTAAGCCTTTGGGTAGAAGTTTGTGATAGGAAGGTTGGGAAGGGGAGCACTGAAATATTTGTGGAAAGAATAGAGTACAATTTGAGATACGTATCATATTTCTTTAAAGGAAGCAAAACAATGTACAAGACTTAAAAATATGCATACAGTATAGAAGATTAGATACAAGTCACTTCTACTCTTAGAGGCATGAAACAGATAGCACTTCGTTTTGCCCCCTCTCCAATTTTATCTACTCTGTCATTGTGAAATAAGCTATGATGTTCTGGCAATATCAACACAAAGCCATAAAATGTTGCCCACATAGGCTGAGAGAATAAGAGCAAAGAGCCTTAATTCAGACCACAACTCTGTTCACAAGGGATAAGTTCCTCTGTCTTTGGTGACCTCCAAGATTCTTGGCTCTGCTTGCCTGCTTAGATGTAAGAAAACCCTAAGCTCCTTCCTCAAGTTGAAGTATCTTGGCTTGCCATATAAAAATGCACTCTTGACACTTGAGAGAATAATTTTAATAGAGCAATGATGAAGAATGTGTCAAAAGACCAACAAGATGATTTTAAATATACTTCTGATCTTCTGGAAAACTCTTCCTATCAGAGATGGAGAAATGTTCTTAACTCTCTGAGAAGTATCAATATGCTATGTTTATTCTGAGGTTCTCAGAAAAAAATATGCGCTTTTCGGTGGCTTTTGCAACATGATAACCTAATAATAAACACACATCTGGTTGCAGCATTAATCCTTATGTATAACCACAGGGTACTGTGGTGGTTTGAAGTTGTATGCACCCCCAGAAAAATACACATTTTTAAATCAAATACTTTCCTGTGGGTGTGAACCCTTTGTATATAGGCTCCTTTGATGAGGTGATGTCAGTTAAGGTGAGGCCACCTCAATCTGGATTGCCCTTAATCCTATTACTGGAATCTTTTATAGTTGAATGAATACAGACAGAGAAAAATTCCTGTAAGTAAGAAGCTGAAAGCAATGGCACCTGGGAGAGAAGGGAGATACCAGCAGACACCGCATGTGCATTGCCATGTGGCAGAGGAGCCAAGGATCATCGCAGCCAGTCTTTGGGAAAAAAGTACTGCCTTGATGTTAAGCTACTAAATTCCCATTGTTCAAGCTGAACCATTTCATAGTCTTTGCTTGTAGGAAACTAAAGCAAGGACCATTAACGATTGATAGGTGTGCTGGTTTGAAAGGATATGTGTCCCCTAGAAAAGCCATGTTTTAATCCTAATCCCATTTTGTGAAGGCAGTCGTTTCTTCTAATCCCTATTCAGCATTATATGTTTGAAACTGTAATTAGATCATCTCCCTGGAGATGTGATTTAATCAAGAGTGGTTGTTAAAGTGGATTAGGTGACAACACGTCTCCACCCATTTGGGTGGGTCTTGATTAGTTTCTGAAGTCCTATAAAAGAGGAAACATTCTGGAGATTGGAGATTCAGAAAGAGCAGAGCAGAATGACATAGCCACGAAAAGCAGAGTCCACCAGCCAGCAGCCTTTGGAGATGAAGAAGAAAAGCGCCTCCCAGGAGCTTCATGAAGCAGGAAGCCAGGAGAGAAAGCTAGCAGATGATGCCTTGCTTGTGATGTGCCCTTCCAGCTGAGAGAGAAACTGTGACTGTGCTCACCATGTGCCTTCTCACTTGAGAGAGAGACCCTGAACTTCATTGGCCTTCTTGAACCAAGGTGTCTTTTCCTGGATGGATGCCTTTGATTGGACATTTCTATAGACTTGTTTTGATTGGGACATTTTCTCGGCCTTAGAACTGTAAACTAGCAACTTATTAAATTTCTCTTTTTGAAAGTCATTCCATTTCTGGTATATTGCATTCTGTCAGCTAGCAAACTAGAACAATAGGTATGTGGGGGTGTGTGTGTGTGCAAGGGTAGTTCAGTGGTAGAATTCTCACCTGCTATGCAGGAGATCCAGGTTCAATTCCTGGCCCATGCACTTCTCAAAAAAACAAGCAAGCAAACAAACAGAAAACCAAACCAACAAACATTTAGTAAATGGTACTTCAATAAAGGGGTACTCAATTGGAAAAAGAATGAAATGTGACCCCCACCAAACAGCATGCAAAATAAAAAATAAAAACAATTGATAGGTGCCCTGCTCTAGTAATTGCTAGATCTGTGATCTTGGGCAGGTCATTTAACTCTTCTGTGCCTCAGTTTTCTCATCTATACAATGGAGGTAATAATTGTTCTTAATTCTAGTGGAGATTGATTTAGTTACCCTCGGTTGGCATTGACTACTATTGCTGTTTTCCTCTCCCTACCATCTAGCATTTTGTGCTTCTCAGTCACACACTTTCCTCCCATCCCTGATGAGCTAATTCTGTATTTTCACTTTTGGCTTTTACTTAAGTCTTGTGGATGCAATGCCCTTTCTTTATCAATTCTTCAAAACTTAGTTTCTTCTTTCTTTAATTGCATATATAATATTTAATATATAGTCAAATATCTAAACAAGAAAAAATGCATTTTGTTAAGTTATGCAATTTTCCTTTTCTTATTGACAATTGTTACACTTTTCAAATACTTTTTTTCCCGAGGAAAAAAAGTGTGCATAGTGCCATCTCCAGTTCCCTTGTGAAAAGAAATATTTTTAATAGTAGCAATTGTAACATTGTTATTTTCAGCATGTAAGAGCGCTTATAACAAGTATTACCTTAAAAATGGATTTTCACAAGTAGTGACAGAAGCCTTATACTGTTGTTGATTAATTTGATTAGCATCATTTAAAAAATTTTACAGGGTGCAGATTTAATATTAAGTTTATAGGCCTCAGATAAAACTTGTGCTAGATGTACTATCGGAACATGATTATATTCTTAGGGGTGAATAATGATTTAATATTGCTCTAGCTGGCACTAACCTGTTTCCTGAGAGAACATGAATGCACCAGCATGAATATGTGGGACCATTTTGGAAGTATGATTCTCTGCAAAGACTCAAGGCTATGCTATTTCTTCCCTGTTTTGTCTTATATTTGAACAATTCCACAGAGAAGAAGATAACAGAATTGAAATATTTGACTTATTTTATTATTATAAAGCTTTGTTCATCGGACTTCCATTTCCAGATATATTTTGTACAGCCATAGTAAATTAGATGAAAATAATGTATTTTTGTTCCACTTACTCTTATGTATATCTAACATGACTGAAAACTTTGTTTTTGTATTAAAAAGATGGTTCTACCTAGTAAGTAGATATTCTATTTATTATTTTATATTTGTCAGAATACTAACAATCTAATTTGAAATGAAATACACTTGGTGAAGATTTATTTCTTTATTTGAGCCATTTTTGAGCACCAAAAGTATACCAGACACTCTCCCATATCCTGTAGAAATAAAGGTGAGATAGTATAATCTACATCCTCCATGAGTTTACAGTGTAGTGGAAGGTAGACCTATAAGCAAACAAAGAAATGTCATAGTATCTTTGGTACCATGATGAGTTACATAGAGGGCAGAGTGGTGGCTTTAAGGAAGGAGTTGCCAGTTATATATGAAAGTGTTGTCTAAAGAGGTGATACTCAAACTTCTCACTTCTATTTCCTAAACAACTAGGAGGAAGAAGAAAGATAAAATTTGGAGAGGGTGAAGGATAATTTAAAGGTGCCATGGAAATTAATTAAGTCTCCTGACTTAATCCTGGAGAGGAATGTAGAAGAAAATAGGCAGAGTATTTGTTGATGGAGGTATGGACTCAATATATGTACAGTAGAAGAAGATAGAGAGAACTTAGCTCATGATTGGAGATAGGGGGGAATGAAATACAGGATAAAGGAATGAGTTAGAGATGACCATGGACTATGTGTTTGTGTAACAGTGGATTTGCTGTCAATAACTGAGAAAAAGAAATAAAAGAAGCTTTGAGGAAGAGTTCAAATGGTGTGTAAAAAATTATCCCCAAACTTAGCAGCCTAAATTAAGAAAAATATGTTATCTCATATTTTTTATGGGTCAGCAGTTTGGGAGTGGCTTAGGTAAATGATTATGGCTATGGTCTTTTATGAGGTTTCAGTCAAGATGTTGACCAGGGTTGCAGCCAGCTGGGTTGCAGCCATCTGAAGTCTTGACTGAGGCTGAAGCATCTGTCTCTGTGGTTTTTCAGTCACATGGCTGTTGGCAAGAGGCTTCAGTTTTTTCCACCTGATGTTCTCCATAGACCTACCAGTGTCTTCATGACCTATTACTTGTCTTACCCCATGAGAAATTGATCCATGAGAGATCAAGGCAGAACCACATATATTTTATGACCTAGTCTCATAAATCAGATATAATTTCTGTAATATCCTAGTGGTTACACAGGTCAACAGAATTTAATGTGGAAGAAGACCTGAAAAAGATTTGAATACCAAGACATGTGGATCATTAGAGCCAGATTAGAGACTGGCTACTCCAGGGTATGTGGAGTTTTTGAGTTAGAAATAGTTCACTTAGTAAGGGACGAGGAGTTGGTTATGTGGTTCTGGATATATGCATCTGGAGAGAATTCACTATAGAAAAAGAAAGTTTAGAGAAAGAATAAATGAAAACAATACATCATTTGGGACATCTACATTTACAATTGGTTGCAGAGAAATGGTATAAAAGATTGAACGACTTAGCAGGGAGTGAGGATGGTAACCAGAGAAAATGGGAGTCATGAAACAAAGGATGGTGAGTTTCACATGACCCAAGTAAATTGAAAGAATACATTATATTTAGTAAACTGGAAAAAATCAATCACCTTTTCCAGAGAAAATCAATAAATTAGAGGAGAAGCAGAACACTAGTCACGCAAATTATGGAAAGAATGTAAGGAAATGGAGACAGTAAATTTTAGTCTTCCTGGAGAGAAGAGTTGGAGACAGATCATATGTATGTGATGAGAGGAAGCTGAGGATGTAGAGAGAGAGAGAGAGAGAGACAGAGTGTTTTTGTTTCCTGGGCTGCTCAAACAAACGCCATGCAGTGGTTGGCTTAAACAGTGAGAATATATCAGCTCTTGGTTTTGAAGGTAAGACAAAGTCCAAATCAAGGTATCATCAAAGTGACGCTTTCTTCCTGAAGACTGATATTCTGGAGCTGGCTGCCAGTGATCCTTGGTCCTGGGCTTCTCTGTCACATGGCCATGCATAGGGCAACCTCTTCTGGTCTCTCCCTTCTCTTACCAGTTCTGTTGATTTTAGCTTTTGGGTGCTCCTTCTGTGGCTTTCTATTTGTCTGAATTTCATTCCATCAGACTCATCTTGATTCAGGTGGGCCACACGGTAACTGAAGTTACCTCATCAAAAAGTTCCACTTAAAATGAGTTCACACGCACAGAAATAGATTAAGTTTAAGAACATGGTTTTCTGAGTTGCACAGGCTGGAAAGACATAGCAAAGAACAAAAGTAACTGATGGAACAGAGATCCATAGGAGAAGGGATTATCCTATCAAGTGTCTAGTTTATCCTAAGGTGAATATATTTCCTCTTCCTTTGAGGTGAGTTTCTACAGAGATATATAATTGGCTATGGGTGTTAGTAATGAAAAATTGAGTGTTCTGGTTTGAAAGGTTTTATGTACCCTAGAAAATCCATGTTTTAATCCTAATCAGTCTTGTGAGCATAATAGTTTCTTCTAATCCCTATTCAGTACTATAGGATGGAGACTTGATTAGGTTATCTTCATGGAGATGTGACTCAATCAATTGTGCGTATTAAAATTGATTAGATGTAGACACGTCTCCACCCATTCTATGTGGGTCTTGATTAGTTTACTGGAATCCTATAAAAGAGGAGATTTTTTGAGAACAGAGAATGACAACAGAACCATGAGAAAGCCACATCAGAATGCTGCAGAACCATGAAGCAGAAAGTCTACCAGCCAGTGACTTTTGGAGATGAAGAAGGAAAATGCCTCCCGGGGAGCTTCATGAAACAAGAAGCCTGGAGAGGAAGCTGGCAGATGTCACCATGTTCACCATGTGCCTTTCCACTTGAGAGAGAAACCCTGAACTTCACAGGCCTTCTTGAATAGGGTAACTTTCCCTGGATGCCTTATATTGGACATTTCAATAGACTTGTAATTGGGACATTTTCTCGGCCTTAGAACTGTAAACTAGCAACTTGTTAAATTACCTTTTTAAAAAGCCATTCCATTTCTGTTATATCACATTCTGGCAGCTAGCAAACTTAGAACACTGTGGGAACAGAGATTGGAGAGAATAAGCTTTCTCTGAAAATTAGGTAAATACATATGACAGTGTGACTTAGGGCAAGATAGTATAGAAGACCTGAGGAAATAGGTAAAGGTTTAGTATACGACTTGTAGAGAGTGGAAATAGGTAATCGCATCAGGATGGCCAACTGTTCCCATTGGGCTCAGCTACAATTGAAAATTATAAATTAAATGGATACTTTTGAATTTAAAATCTAAAGCTCATAAAACTTAGTGTAAAAAAAGGCCATATTGTTTTATGGTTAGAGTGGACTTCTATGACCAGGTTTCCTGGATTTAAAACCATTTAATCAAAGGCAAATTAACCTTTCTGAAGTTAATTCCTCATCTGTACAATTCTACCTTAAAGGATTAAATGGATTAACATAGGGAAAGCTTTTAGAACAATAAATGATACCTGGTAAACATTCAATAAAAAAATAGTTACTATTATTAGGATTGTTAGATTTTATTTATGTCTTAAAGTGACTTTCAAATATTTGTTTCCATTATTTTAATAAGCAGTGTGTTAGCCTCAAGCATCTTTAGAAACAATTTAAAAAAATACCAAATGAATTCTCTTAGAAGATTTATAACCTAATTTTATAGATTGTTCTAGTTTGTGAGCTGCCGGAATGCAATATACCAGAAACGGAATGGCTTTTTAAAAGGGGAATTTAATAAGTTGCTAGTTTACAGTTCTATGGCCCAGAAAATGTTCCAATTACAACAAGTCTATAGAAATGTCCAATCAAAGGCATCCAGGGAAAGATACCTTGGTTCAAGAAGGCTGATGAAGTTCAGGGTTTCTCTCTCAAGTGAGAAGGCACATGGCAAACACAGTCAGAGTTTCTCTGTCATCTGGAAAGGCACATGGTGAACATGGTCAGGGTTCCTCTCTCATCTGGAAGGGCATATGGTGAGCATGGCATCATCTGCTAGCTTCTTCTCTTGGCTTCCTGTTTCATAAAGCTCCCCAGGAGGCATGTTTCTTCTTCATCTCCAGAGCTGGTGGGCTCTGCTTCTTGTGGCTATGTCATTCTGCTCTGCTCTCTGAATCTCTCTCTTTCTCCAAAATGATTCGTCTTTTATAGGACTTCAGAAACTAATCAAGACCCATCTGAAGGGGTGGAGACATATCATCACCTAATCCAGTTTAACAACCACTCTTGATTAAATCACATTTCCAGGGAGGTGATCTAATTACAGATTCAACCATATAGTATTGAATAGGGATTATTCTGCCTTTACAAAATGAGATTTAGATTAAAACATGGCTTTTCTAGGGGACATATGTCCTTTCAAACCAGTACATAAATCAAGGAGTTTCATTTAAGTGCTGAAAGGAAATGCAATAACTAATCAATAAGTCAACAACTAAATCTACCACATGATACAAGGTATAGATAACCAATAAATAAATACCCCTTTGTGCTGCTTTACCTTTCTCTCCTTTTTGCAATGCATTGTCTAGATAAAAAAATATAAAACTAAATCATTTTAAATACTATCCTGCATCTCTTCATTTTTCCAGTCTAAGATTTTAATAGTTATCTTTATAGTGATCCTAATCTTAATTCCGTGGGTTTCCACATTCTGAGATTAATCACAAATATACTTATTGACTGAATGTCCAATCAATTGAAAATTCTTTTTGCAATTTTCTTTCTATCAGAATGTTTTGGGAAAGGTAGATGAGTATATTATTTTCCTAGCTGCTAAAACAAACATCATACAATGAGTTGGCTTAAAGAGGAATTTAGTGGCTCACAGTTTCAGAGGCTAGAAGACTCATTTACTCCTGGGGTTAATATCTTCTGGGTGACTGGCAATTTTGGGAGTTCCTTGGCTTTTGTGTCACATGACAATGCACATGATGGTGTCTTCTCCTTTCTATCCTGGGTTCTGTTGACTTCCAGCTTCTGGCTGCTCCCTGGTTTCTTTCTATCTGTTGATAAAGGACTCTAGTAATCTGGATTAAAGCCCAACCCATTTCAGTTGGGTCACACTTTCACTCAAGTAGTATCTTGAAGAGATCTATTTGCCATGGGTCCACACTCACCAGAATGTTGTCTGAGACCAATAGCATGTCCAAAATGTGGTATACAATTAAATCTACCACAATGAGGCTTAAGAATTATGTAAGCTAAATCTCGGTGTTAACATCTCATGTCAGTTCTTTTCCTATGTGAATATGGCCAGAAGGGAATGTGTTTGCATTTTTTACTTTGGGTGGAGAAGAAGGGTTTCTGAATTGGCATTCTTTCATGAAATACAGAAATTGGCACAGATATAGTTTAGATCAGTCTAGAAAGATGAGTACAATTTCAGACAGGACCATGGTTGAAGGTAGCCCTTGAAGGTAACCTATCCCAGTATTTGCAAGAACTTCATCATATCTCCTGTGTGAAATAGATGGCAGCACTGAATTTTGGTCTGAAATGGTCATTTGATTTTGCTCTGATGATGAATTTTCTTCATGAGAATAGAAAAGAGGAAACTAACTGATTTCAGGGAATGATTTTGAAGATCCACTAATCAAATCTACTTTTGCAAAACCAGTCAGAACTATTGAGAAGAATCACTAGCGTGTGAACATAGTTTTTGTATGTGAAATCAATAAGATTATATAGTTAATTTTCTATGTGTATCAGTTGGAACTCTAGAGAACGATAGAATAATCAACTAAACCTTAAAAATGAGAAGATAACTCCAGAATAGGAAAGTAGTTAACAAAGATCAATCAGGCATTTGTTGGTTAATCCTGGCTTATTATCACAGCATATGCTTTTATGTCAACATTTAGACATTCAGGTGTTTTAGGCATTCTTCTTTTTTTTTTTTTCCCCACACTTTAAACTTGAAGCCGTGGTCCCCCTATTGTTGAAGTGTGACTGACTCAGTTTGTCACAAGTATGACTTCCAGGCTGGAGTATTTGTCCCAGCACTGCATTTCTGGGTGGACTCTGTAGATTTACCTGCTTTCCCGTGTGTTGTTCTTGGTACAGCAGCGTGCTTGTAATGGCCCACATTGATCTCTTGATTCTGTGGTTAATTAAGATGTATTTTGCAGCACAGCCCATGGGTTCCAAGGCCCAGAGGATTAGTGGATCGTTTCCTGCAGCTCTGCCATTAGCAATACAAAATTTTCTTAAAGACAAAGTCTGTCTTCATTAGAGTGTTTGCATTTTCTTATATTTCAGGGGGCTCGATGCCTTGCCATAGAATCCAAAGCTGAAGAGAATGGTGGCTGTTGTGATAAGATAGAAGTGTTAAGTGGGCTAAAGTTCTGATCCCTGGTTAGAGTGCTATGCACTGAGAAAATTTGGGCAAAATTAATCTGTCTGAACCTGTATCCACATCTACAAAATGAAGAAAGTATCTCTTGCTACCAACATAATAGTGTTTTTGTAGACATTGGATTCATTTGAATAAGAGAAAGTGCTTTGAAATCTATAATACATTGTAATTAGCTTTATAACAGGCATGAATCAATGAAAAAAATGCAGTGTATTGCTTTAACATACACATAGGAAGAGAGTGAATCCAGACTGAGAAGTGAAAGAATGAAGTGACGAGTGAGCTACTGGAGTTGAAGACTTGGGAGGGAAATAATAAAGGGGAGTGAAGTGGGAGAAAAACTGTGGCTTTAGAGTAGAATATAAGAGGGCTGTATTCATGGGGATAGAAATAAAGACACAGACTAAAGAAAGCATGAGGTGAGACAAGGGAAGTCTTTACTTTTAACAAATCCAACCCATTTGGATTATTGTGCTTCCTAAATTCCAGTTATTTCTGTGCCAGGGAACTAGTGAAGTCTGTCCTCGATGATGCAGGCCCACAAAGATCACGCTGATGCATGGCAATATGAGTCCTATCTTACCTTGCCAAAAGTTTCTGCTGGCTGAACACAATAGACTCAAGGCTGTTATCTCAGTGGACTGGGCAGGTTTCATGACCATAATTCTAGCAGCCACTCAAGCTCAGCCAATTGTGTAATCACCATAAACCTCCAAAGGGAATGGCAAATGGTGCTTGCCATGACCACATTGATCTACCCTGGTATTTATGTGTCCCTGGAAAGAGACAAGTCCATGGTTACCAATAGTTGATCTACTGCATTTAGCTATAAGGAAAAGGGCGATGGAGTTTGGATAACTTGCCAAGAAACTATTTGGTTACTCAAGAGCTGGCCTATACAAAGAATTCAAAGTATGCTGTTTTCAATATGTGCCGCGGATTTCTTCAGCCGTGTCAGGCAAACCGGCACACTGGGTGGGTTTGGGGGCGAGCTCGCAGAGAATTAACCTGGGTAAGCTGGAGCCGGCGCTTTCCCCAGCCGGCGGTCGCGAGAGAAGTCTTCACTGAGGCCAGATGCGGGTTAAGGCTTTTATTGATACACACTGGGATGGGCCACCCGGGGACCCGAGGAGTGAGACATTTGGGGTTAGAAAACCCCGGGGCTCAATCGACGACCTCGAGCTTGGGAGGCGTAGGGCTTAAGTACGTTCGGGGAAGGGGCGGAGTTTTGGGCTCACACGTCAGGAGGTGACAGCCAATCATACAAGCTAGGAGGCCGTTGCTAAGCTTCAGGCAGGTGTAGAGCTATAATTAGAGAAGGGAGGAGAAAAACAGGAAGGGTTGTGGGTTTGTGACGAGCTACGGAAGTGGGCGGTCTACAACA